>JAMKQA010248057.1:0-18071 GCA_024699735.1 Posidonia australis
ATCTTCGTCCAAAACATGTTGTCTGCTCCATAGCTCAAGCGTGGAAGTGAGGACAACAATAGCACTGAGCCTCTAACATCAGAGCAAAATCAGAATATCCATACTCCTCTAATCAGCAACAGAGAGCACAGTCCACAGTCCAATGCTAAAGCCAAACTCCCCAGAAGTCTGCCAGTGACACCACAGTGAACCTGGAGAGATGTCAAAAATAGCCAGCAAGACTGTCTTCCTCGAGGAGGCAACAATGCCCTCATGAAACCTTTATCCAGCCATGCAACGAATATCAATGCAGAATCAAAGCAGTAGTTATCCAAATCAGCCATCATCAAATGAACAGACAGAGCAGTCACACAACGATCGAGCAAGGCAGTCATGATTCAAGATGCACCCACCAGCAAAGGTTTGTTGGCGAAACCAACTATCCAGGCTTTAGCTTCCTCGGTTTTTCTTTCAACAACGTCCTTATCCTCATGTTGCCAAGGACATGTCAGCTGCCTTATGGTTTTGTTATTTTACAGCATTCCTTCTGAACTGTCACCAACTGTCTCTCGGTTGAATAGTTCGCCCATCCAGCTTTTTGAACGACTACCCCTCAGTCGGCTAGTTCGTTCATCCCTTTTTCTCGTACCTCCTTTAAGACCAGAGGAGATTCGAGTTTTGTCCGACTCCTTTATGTTCGGAGGAGTCTTGTGCCATTGATTCCTGGATTCTAAGAACAGCACTCTACCTTTTTTCTTGAATCCCCTTTAAGTCCGGAGAAGATTCGAGTTCTGTCCCACACCTTTATGTCCGGAGGAGTCCTGTACTGCTGATTCCTGGCCTCCAGGAATAGCTCTTTATTCCTTTTTCTTGAATCCCCTTTAAGTCTAGAGGAGATTTGAGTTCTGTCCGACTCCTTTAAGTCTGGAGGAGTCCTGAGTCGCTGATTCCTGGCCCCCAAGAACAGCACTTAACCCTTTATCTCTTTTTCTCGTATCTCCTTTAAGTCCGGAGGAGATTCGAGTTCCGTCCGACTCCTTTAAGTTCGGAGGAGTCCCAGGTTGCAGATTCCTGGCCTCCAGGAACTACTCTTATCTCTTTTTCTCATGTCTCCTTTAAGTCTAGAGGAGATTCGAGTTTTGTCCGACTCCTTTATGTCCGGAGGAGTCCTGTGCTACGGATTCCTGGCCTCCAGGAACAGCTCTCTTCTTCCTTTTTCTCGTATCTCCTTTAAGTCTGGAGGAGATTCGAGTTCTGCCCGACTCCTTTAAGTTTGATGGAGTCCTGTGCTGCTGATTCTTGGCCCCTAGGAATAGTACTTAGCCCTTTATCTCTTTTTCTTGTACCTCCTTTACGTTCGGAGGAGATTTGAGTTCCGTCAGACTCCTTTAAGTCCGGTGGAGTCCCTGGTTGCTGATTCCTGGCCCCTAGGAACAGCACTTAACCCTTTATCTCTTTTTCTCGTACCTCCTTTACGTCCGGAGGAGATTTGAGTTCCGTCTGACTCCTTTAAGTCCGGTGGAGTCCCTGGTTGCTGATTCCTGGCCTCCAGGAACAGCTCTTATCTCTTTTTCTCGTGTCTCATTTAAGTCCAGAGGAGATTCGAGTTCTGTCCCACTCCTTTTAGTTTGGAGGAGTCTTGTGCTGCTGATTCCTGGCCTCCAGGAATAGCTCTTTATTCCTTTTTCATGAATCCCCTTTAAGTCCGGAGGAGTCTTGTGCCGTAGATTCCTGGCCTCTAGGAACAGCACTCTGCCCTTTTTCTTGAATCCCCTTTATGTCCAGAGGAGATTCGAGTTCTGTCCCACTCCTTTAAGTCTGGAGGAGTCCTGTGCTGCTGATTCCTGGCCCTCAAGAATAGCACTTAGCCCTTTATCTCTTTTTCTCGTATCTCCTTTAAGTCCAGAGGAGATTCGAGTTCCGTCCGACTCCTTTAAGTATGGAGGAGTCCCTGGTTGCTGATTACTGGCCTCCATGAACAGCTCTTATCTCTTTTTCTTGTATCCCCTTTAAGTCCGGAGGAGATTCGAGTTCTGTCCGACTCCTTTAAGTCTGGAGGAGACCTGTGCCACTGATTCCTGGCCTCCAGGAACAACTCTTAGTTCCTTATTCTTTTTTCTTGAATCCCCTTTAAGTCCGGATGTGATTCGTGTTCTGTCCGACTCCTTTAAGTCTGAAGGAGTCTTGTGCCACTGATTCCTGGCCTCCAGGAACAGCACTCTGCCCTTTTTCTTGAATCCCCTTTAAATCCGGAGGAGATTCGAGTTCTATCCGACTCCTATAAGTCTGGAGGAGTCTGTGCTGCTGATTCCTAGCCTCCAGGAATAGCTCTTTATTCCGTTTTCTTGAATCCCCTTTAATTCCGAAGGAGATTCGAGTTTTGTCCGACTCCTTTAAGTCCGGAGGAGTCCTGTGCCGCTGATTCCTAGCCTCCAGGAATAGCACTTAACTCTTTGCCCCTTTTTCTCGTGTCTCTTTTAAGTCCGGAGGAGATTCGAGTTCTATCTGACTCCTTTAAGTCTAGAGGAGTCTCGGGTTGCTGATTCCTGGCCTCTAGGAACAGCTCTCTGCCCCTTTTTCTTCAATCCCCTATAAGTCCAGAGGAGATTCGAGTTCTGTCCCACTCCTTTAAGTCCGGAGGAGTCCTGGGTTGCTGATTCATGGCCTCCAGGAACAGCTCTCTGCCCCTTTTTCTTGGATCCCCTTTATGTCTAGAGGAGATTCGAGTTTTGTCCGACTCCTTTATGTCCGGAGGAGTCCTGTGTCGCTGATTCCTGGCCTCCCGGAACCGTTCTTAGCTTTTTAATCCTTTTCCTTGAATCTCCTTTAAGTCCGGAGGAGATTCGAGTTCTGTCTGACTCCTTTAAGTCCGGAGGAGTCCTGGGTTGCTGATTCCTGGCCTCCTGGAACAGCAATCTGCCCCTTTTTCTTAGATCCCCTTTAAGTCCGGAGGAGATTCGAATTCTGTCTGACTCCCTTAAGTCTGGAGGAGTCCTGTGCCGCTGATTCCTGGCCTATAGGAACCGCACTTAGCTTTTTATTCCTTTTTCTTGAATCTCCTTTAAGTCCGGACGAGATTCGAGTTTTGTCCGACTCCTTTAAGTCTGGAGGAGTCCCAGGTTGCTGATTCTTAGCCTCTAGGAACAGCTCTCTACCGCTTTTTCTTGGATCCCCTTTAAGTCCAGAGGAGATTCGAGTTTTGTCCGACTCTATTAAGTCCGGAGGAGTCCTGTGCCGCTGATTCCTGGCCTCTAGGAACCGCTCTTAGCTCTTTATTCCTTTTTCTTGAATCCCCTTTAAGTCTGAAGTTGATTCGAGTTCTGTTCGACTCTTTTAAGTCTGGAGGAGTCCTGTGCTGCTGATTCCTGGCCTCCAGGAACAGCTTTTAGCTCTTTTCCCCTTTTTCTCGTGTCTCCTTTAGGTCCGGAGGTGACTCGAATTTTGTCCGACTCCATTAAGTCCGGAGGAGTCCTGTGCTGCTGATTCATGGCCTCTAGGAACCGCTCTTAGCTTTTTATTCCTTTTTCTTGAATCTCCTTTAAGTCCGGAGGAAATTCGAGTTCTGTTCGACTCCTTTAAATCCAGAGGAGTCCTGTGCTGCTGATTCCTGGCCTCCAGGAACCGCTCTTAGCTTTTTATTCCTTTTCCTTGAATCTCCTTTAAGTCCGGAGGAGTCCCGGGTTGCTGATTCCTGGCCTCCAGGAACTGCTCTCTGCCCCTTTTTCTTGGATCGCCTTTACGTCCGAAGGAGATTCGAGTTCTATCCGACTCCTTTAAGTCCGGAGGAGTCCTATGCCGCTGATTCCTAGCCTCCAGAAACCGCTCTTAGCTCTTTATTCCTTTTTCTTGAATCCCCTTTAAGTCCAGAGGAGATTCGAGTTCTGTTCGACTCCTTTAAGTCTGGAGGAGTCCTGTGCTGCTGATTCCTAGCCTCCAGGAATAGCTTTTAGCTCTTTGCCCCTTTTTCTCGTGTCTCCTTTAGGTCCGGAGGAGACTCGAATTTTGTTCGACTCCTTTAAGTCCAGAGGAGTCCTGTGCCGCTAAACCGCTCTTAGCTTTTTATTCCTTTTTCTTGAATCTCCTTTATGTCCAGAGGAAATTCGAGTTCTGTTCGACTCCTTTAAGTCCGGAGGAGTCCCAGGTTGCTGATTCCTGGCCTCCAGGAACAGCTCTTGCCCCTTTTTCTTGAATCCCCTTTAAGTCCGAAGGAGATTCGAGTTCTGTCCGACTCCATTAAGTCCAGAGGAGTCCTGTGTTGCTGATTCCTGGTCTCTAGGAACCACTCTTAGCTTTTTATTCCGTTTTCTTGAATCTCCTTTAAGTCCAGAGGAGATTCGAGTTCTGTCCGACTCCTTTAAGTCCAAAGGAGTCCTGGGTTGCTGATTCCTTGCCTCTAGGAACAGCTCATTGCCCCTTTTTCTTGGATCTCCTTTAAGTCCGGAGGAGATTCAAGTTCTGTCCGACTCCTTTAAGTCCGGAGGAGTCTTGGGTTGCTGATTCCTGACCCAGTTATTGTTTTGAAGGGTGTGCCACAATCGGATCCTCCTTCTCTCACATTGGTTGCCTAAGCCCTCCTGTTTCAGGCATACAACCTACTGCTATTGTGTTTGTTTTAGGGACCACTCTTGTTCTGCTCTCGCCTTCTGACCTATCCTTTGATGGGTCTTTGGACATTTAGGCTTAGAGCTTGAGAACGTTGGCCTGGAGGCTTGAGCACATGGCTCTATCTCTTGATCCTATTAAGAGTTCTCCTCTTTCGGCCTTTGAGGTTCTAGTGCAGACCACTATAGCATTGTAGGCTCACCCTACTACACTATCGCCTACACCATCGCCCTAGCTTTACACAGCTCCTACGATGGGGGTGTTGTCTCTGCCTCCTACACCACAACTGCACTTGTCACTGCATGCATCACAGTCACTTAAGGACCAACCCATTGGTTGTGCAAGAATATAACATTTCTAGAGTCCATCGCCCAGAGCCGTACCGGTGCCACAACTGTTGCTCTCACGCTCAACACCACCACAACATAGCATACTCACTGCCCACCTCAGCATCAGGTTCAAGTCCCAACACATAGCTCATCATTACACAATGTACACACACTTTCCACCGTCAAGCCAGTGTATCACATTGCATTGGCTCGGCAAGGACAACAACCTAAGCGGAAGCGAGGCCGTTGCATTGAAAGTGACTACACTCCAATGGGTGAGCCATTGATCGCTATTTTTCCTCAGGTTGTGTCGCTTCTGAGACTCCTGGATCCGCATCCCCCACCAACTTCACTTCCTCGATGGTACGATGCGAGTGCATACTGCAATTATCATCGAGCCCTAGGGCACTCGACTGATAATTGCCACACTCTACGAGATGTCATCTAGACTTTGATCGACAGTGGGATTATTGTCATTGGCACGCAAGATGTAGCACCCAAATCTAAGTTTGTACCCTCACCAACATCTAGTTCTACATGCATTATACACCCACACACCACTTTTGAGCTGACGCGTCACGTTGTGTCAGCTCAGCAAGGGCAGCAACAACAACAAAGGCGACCTCACCGTAAGGGAAGTAGCTACCCCACACTCAGGGAGTCGTTGAGTGACATCTTTCCTAAAGTTGCACTATTCCTGCAGATACAGGAGATTCGTCCATCATCGAACCCACTTATTGGGTGGTATAAGTCAAACTTGTTCTGCAAATTCCATTGGGCCTATGGACATTCGACAAACAAGTGTTACACTCTCTGGAATGCTATCCAGGATTTGATTGACAATGGAGACATTGTCGTCAACCCACAGGAGGCAACACACACATACACCTGCACCGACAACTACACATGCACGTCCACACCCTAGAATAGTCGACCTTACCTTGTCTGAGCTGGCAAGCTCCAAGGATGCTGGAACTTTAGGAGTTTATCTTTTCTCTCCTAGTTCTTTCCTAGGGAATCAATTTGGTGTCATCAGCCTTGTTCATCCTCTTGCCTTTTCCCAAGTTCTGTCCAAATACACTCACATGTGCCACTCTTGTTTTTGTTCCTTTGTAGGGGGCCTAGCAAAACGTTTGCCAGTTTGCCATGCACCAATTTGACCTAGCATGTGCAAATACCCTAGATATGGTAGGAGACAGTCATCACAGCAGATATCAACTCCAACAACAGATACAGTCCTAATGTCACCAGTAGATTCAACATTCACAGTGACAGCCTTAGTTTCAATAATGGTTTTAATAGCTTCAGTACACCTACCTTGATTCTGGTTTACAGTGGCACTTCTTGGAGTTACTATGAACCCCAATGGCATCGACAAAACAACAACAACAAGGACTGGAGCTGTATCCTTTTCCTTTGTTTCCTTTGTTTTTTCTTTATGCATCACCATATATCAAAACACAAAAAAATAGAAAAGTACAAAAGTTGAAAATAAAGAAAAAACACAAAACAAAAAAACATTAAGAATAACAAAAGTAATAGTTTCATTGCCAATAACATTTTGCCCGATGACGAAAATCAAAAAAGCTTCCTGTGACAAAATGGATTATCTCTCCTCAGTTGTTGCTATTTAGATGACCATGTTAGAGAGGGAGCCTCCGTACATCAAAGCTCAACGAAATGTCTAATCTCCACAAGGACCTTGCACCTCCATAAGGGAGATAAAATGTTAGAGGCGACTGAGGGTGTGAGTCAGAAAAGATAAATACATTTGCAAGGGCATAAAAGAATAGAGAGTACAGAAGGTGAAGACAGAAGTCTGCCCAAGAGTGAGAGGCATGTGTTGTAGCTCTACCCTTACCATACCTTCAAGAGGAGTTGGAGTATGCGTCCAGTAAAATTATACCTTTGAGGGATTGGCCCACCTTCTTGCAATAAAGGCCTCCTAAATAGATCAGGTGCCTATTACCTCCAAGTCAAGGTTAGAGTGAAAGTGCACGCCTATGAGGGAGTAAAAGAAAAGTCAATGATATCAAAAAAGTAGGTGCAGGGCCCTATAGAATTTGGCATGGAACCAAGTTCATTACACGACCTTACAGTGAGTTTGAGTGCCACCACTACCCATTGAGAGCCACCCACGGCTTGTGAGTCTTTGTAGCGTCAATTGAGTCAAGGGTGTTGTAGACACCCTAATTTTTAAGTCCCTTGGTAGCAAACTTCTCTGGATGATTCTCTGGTTGCAACCACCAAAACCTTAGCCCACTTGAGCCCACACAAGCCCATTCAGTTCCATACTAATCTACTCTGACCAAATTGAAATAAAAACAAAACAAAACACAATTTAAATCCACTTAAAATCTAATTAATAAAACAAAAACCCTAATTCAAGTCAAAATCAAATTTAAAACACTTAAAATCCAATTAATAAAACAAAAACCCTAATTCAAAATCAAATTTAAATCCACTTAAAATCCAACTAATAAAACAAAAATCCTAATTCAAGTCAATATCAAATTTAAAACACATAAAATCCAATTTACAAAACAAAAACCCTAATTCGAGTCAAAATAAAATAAAATCCACTTAAATCCATCTAAAATCCAAGCAATTAAGTAAAAACCCTAAATAAACCAATAAACCCTAATTAAAACCCAACAGCCCTAAATAAACCAATAAACCCTAATTTAAAATAATTAAAACCCTAATTCAAAACCAACTAATCAAACCATGAAATGTAGCGACTGTTCCGTTCCGGCGGCGATTGTTCCAGGGATTGGAGGCGATTCCCCTCTGACCTGCCCGTCAGGCTTCTTCTCCCACTGCGCTCTCCCTTCCGTGTTGCCCCATTTCCGCTCCCCTTTGCTGGGTGTGACCTCTCTTTTTCCTGAACCTGGGGCTGGGTCAGCTCTACGGAGCTCGATCTAGCTCCGGGTTGGGGCTTAAGGATGTCTACTCCTTTCGCGTCTGATCGTCTGCTGGGCAGTCCTCCAGTCGATCCCCTGGCTTCTCCTTTGATCTTTAATAACCCTACAGCAGCCTCTGAGAAGCCCCGCTCTCTCTCCTTCGCAGCTGCTACTCATGATACGCATAGACCCCCCTCCTTTCTTGGGGTGCTAGTCAGACGGCCGGTCCTCTTGGACGGTGATGAAGTCATCCAATTCTCCATTGAGGAGGTGACTTAGATGGCTACCCCTATCGCATGGACATTGATTGGCAAGTTCTCTTCTGGCCGCCCTTCTCTTATGGAGGTTCTCACAGCAATGAAGAAAGTCATGTCATTCCAGGATGATATTTTCCCTGTGGCTCTTGATCAACGTCACCTACTCATCCGCTTCTCCAACAGGGAGGATTTTGTGAAAGCTTACATTAAGGATGCTTGGTTCATCAGGGGGAAATGCATGCGTGTTTTCAGATGGTCTCCCAATTTTTTGATTGGCTCAGAGTCTTCGTGCACTCCTGTTTGGGTAGGTTTTCCTGCTTTGAGAGCTCATTTGCACGACCTAGGTGCGATACAATCCATTGCTAGTTCGCTTGGGAAGTTTCTTTGTATGCACAAGGATGTGACCAACTTCACTAGGCCAGGCTATGCCTCTGTCTGCATTGAAATGGATCTTGCTAAGCCTATGAAGAAATTCATTACTATTGATAATGGTGGACAGTTGATTAAGCAGGAGACTGACTACAGCAAGTCCCTGCCTCCTTTCTGTCATTTCTGCTCTATGATTGGGCACTCTCCTTTGACCTGCAGACACCAGAATGAAGGATGATCCCAAAACTCACAACGTCCCGGGGGAGGGCCAGAGTACCGCTACTACCAGCAAATCCAAAAGCGCCAGAAAGCGTGCCAACAGGAAATTCAAATTGGGGGGAGTAAAGATAGCTAAGCCCCAGTGTGTTGGGTTATCAGGAATCAATATCAAGGATAATTCTAGTTTGGCACCCACTGATCTTGGGTTGGAGGAGACTCCTATCCTCCCTCCTGTGGCAAACAAGGGTAAGGCAGTGGCCATTGATAGCTCTCCCTCTGGTTATGGGACTAGTGGGTGGTCCACAGTCAATAGAAATAAGCGGGCGAAGGATGGACCCTTTAGTAAGCCCAAGGAGGCTATCTGCATCCCTTCTGTTTCTGGCACTGTGGCAGCTGCTCCTGCTCCTGATACCCTGGTGGAGGCTCCGTCTTCCATGACTGCTCCGAAACCTGCTGCCCCCACGGTCCCTACTGTGAAGGCAGCTAAGGAGCGGTTTCCTAAAAGGGTCAAATTTTCCCTGGATGATGCTGACTTACTTCTGAATGCCAGGATTAATGCAGGCAAAGAACTTAGAATGGAGGAGCCTTCGATCCCTGTTAGACCTCTGGTGCAGCTCGAAGATGACCTTCCCTGGGAACTACAGAACAAGAGGCTTGACAAGCTCCTGAATAAACAATCCGCGGCCCCCCTCAATCATTCCATGGTCCCCCTCAAGTTGGATCCTTCCACTAGGGAGCTTTCTCCCATTCAAATCTTCTCCACGACGGATAGGTTGTGGCCCCCAGCCCCAGCTATTCCGGACAGTGCACCTCCATCCCTCTAGTCTAGGGAAAGGAAGATGACCTCCTTACAGTCCTGCCCACCCAGAGGAGATGACCCATGTCCTGAGATAATTCCAGCTCTTGTTAATGATGGTGTAGCTGAGGACCTCAGTCATGTGATCGAAGTGCTCTCTCCCTATTCTAATCCTGCTGCTGGATTGGATAACTTAGAGGACCAGCTCCGCACGACCAGCAATGAAGAGAGTCTCCCTCTGGCACAAGTTTTACAGCCCATCTCCTCTGATTATGATCACCTGTTTGGCTCGCGAAGGAGCATTAAAGACGATATTAAGATGTTGAGGGATGCTAAGTATTCCATGGCAGAAATAAAGGAGGCCTGTCCTGCTCTGATTGCTCTTGCTGCCCGGATGGAGCTAGACTTCATGGAGCTGTTGGTGGAGGAACAACAGCCTTCCCAGCATTGCTCTGACCCAACATTCATTGAATTCAATAGATCTGGGGTCCTCCCTGTTGGTTCCTTGGAGTATCTTGAACCCCCCTTGGAGGATGTTGATGGGTCCAGGGACCCTTCCTGGATTCCTGGGAGCGACGATCATTCTGAGGATGCTCTGGATGATGTGGTGATCCTTGCTTCAGATTCCAGGTCTAGAATTCCGGAATCTGTTTTGGATGATGGGAGTAAACGCTTGGAATGTAGGTCCAGCTCTTCCAAGTCCAGGACTCGCAGATATAACTTGAGGAGTAAGACTAGGACTCTAGCCAAGTTCTTCAGTCAATCTCACCAATCCGACAATGAGAGTTATGTTTAATACACTCATTTGGAATTGTAGGGGGATTGGTAACACTTCTACTCTGGCACATCTGAATAGCTTAATTCGAAAACACAAGGTGCATCTAGTTGCTTTACTAGAACCCATGGTTGGGGAGGCAAAGGCACCTCTGGTCTGTAGTCAGCTTCGGATGGATAACTTCTGGGTTAATTCTCCCTCTGGATCCAAGATCTATGTGTTCTGGATGAACCCATTATCCCTTTCTCTCATTGAAGTGTCGGACCAAGCCTCTACATTTTCCATTCTCAGCTCCTCTGGTCCCTGCTTGCAGTTCACTTATGTCTATGCTGCATGCGATAGGTACAAAAGGAGGGACCTGTGGGTCAACCTACTGAATTTGGGGGCTGTCACTTCTATCCCTTGGTTCCTGGGTGGTGACTGGAACTGCGCTACTTCTTCCACTGAGCTCATTGGTGGGAGAGAGTTTGATTTTCCCAGTTCTGATGACTTTTGTGACTTCATCCAATTCACGGGCCTGGGAGAACGACTGCACTCTGGCAATCTTTTCTCCTGGTGCAATAACCAGCTAGGTTCCAGTAGGATCTACAAAAGGTTGGATAGGGTGCTTGGGAATGCTGAATGGTTGGGCTCTGTCTCCCCCTCTGTTGTTTACCTGGATAGAGTATACTCTAATCATGCTCCCATGCTCATTTCCCCTCAATCTTCTTGGTCTGGCGGGCCTTGCCCATTCAAATTCCAGTCAATGTGGCTAGATCACGCAGAGTTTACTCCTTTAGTGAGGGCCAAATGGAACCATGTTGCTGTTGCCTCTCCCTTACTTAATCTGAGTTTGAAGCTCAGGGGGCTTAAACAAGCCTTGATTTGGTGGAATAAGCACGTTTTTGGGAATGTCACACAGAAGAATGACCAGCTGCTTTCCCAACTGTCCTCTTTAGAAGCCTCTCTGCAGGATCATTAGGATGAGGGTGTCTGGGAGAAGTTCAGAGCCACTAGACTCGCCTTCATGGAGAATGATAGGCAATTGGAAACTTTTCTTAAGCAGAAATCTAGAGTTAAGTGGTTAATGGCTGGTGACAAGAATACCAAATACTTCCACTCCATTCTCCAAGATTGACGGAGAAACAATTCCTTCTACCACCTCCTGGAGACTTGCCACAATGACTGACCCAAGTTGCTCGAGATGGGTCGGGCTTTTTTCGTGGATCTCATGCAGGAGGAAGGTTGCTCTTTGGATCCTTCACTTCTGGACGTCATTCCCCATGCTGTGAAGCCAATTGATAATGCTCTCCTCACTTCACTTCCCTCCAGTGTGGAGATCAAAAAGACTATCTTCGCTATGGATCCTGACAGTGCACCTGGTCCTGATGGTTACTCTGTGGCCTTTTTCACCTCTTGCTAGGAAATCGTTGGGCAGGATGTGGTTGATGCGGTTCAGGACTTCTTCAATGATAGTCCCCTCCCTCGAGGTTGGAAATCTTCATTCCTAACTCTTGTGCCTAAGAAGGAGAATGTTTTGGACTTCTGTGACTTCAGACCGATTAGCCTCTGCAAGGTTTGCTACAAAGTGTTGTCTAAAATCCTGGCTGACCATCTTAATACTTTCCTGCCTAGTCTCATTTCTCCTGAGCAAGGGGCATTTGTTCATGGCAGGTTGATTCATGAGAATATTGCCTTAACGCAGGAGCTTATCCAACACATTGACTATGGACATGAGGGTGGCAATGTGGTGCTTAACATTGACATGGAGAATGCTTTTGACAGACTTAACTGGGACTTCCTGTTTGGGGTTCTCAGCCATTTTGGATTTGATGCCAAGACTCTGTGTCTTCTCAAGCAGTGTGTGGTCTCTAATTGCTTTTCTGTCATCATTGATGGCTCCTCCACTGAGTTTTTTACGAGGTCTAGGGGTCTGAGGCAAGGTGACCCCATCTCCCCTGCCCTCTTCATTTTGGCTGAGCAGGTGTTGAGTAGAGGATTATCCAAGCATCGCGAGAATGGGTCTCTTCTTCCTTTTTTTTGCCCACAAGAATTGTCCTGTGATCACGCATTCTCTGTTTGCTGATGATACCATGATCTTTCTAAATGGGAGACGACAATCTGTTCAGGCCACGATGGAGTTTTTGATGCAGTACCAATGTGCCTTTGGTCAGAAGATTAATCCTGCCAAAAGCTTCTTCCTCACCTCCAAGAATCATGGGGAATCCAGGGTTAACATGATCCACCACCTCACTGCCTTTCCTCGTGGCTCCCTCCCCTTCACCTACCTTGGATGTCCAATCTTCAAAGGCATGAGGAAGAAGGTCTATTTTGAAGATCTGGCGAAGAAACTTTTGTAGAGAGTTATAAGGTGGAACGCCAAGTTTCTTTCACTAGGTGGTAAGTTAATCCTGATAAAGCATGTCCTCTCCAACATCCCAATCCATAAGCTCTCCATTTTTGACATCCCTGGTGTTGTCATCGATAGATTGAACTGGATTTTTGCTAACTTCCTTTGGGGTGATCAAGAGGGGACTCACAAACGCCACTAGGTGTCGTGGACTAATGTTTGCTCCACTCTGGGAGAGGGTGGTCTGGGGGTAAGAAATCTGAGGGATGTCATGGTTTCTCTCCGTATAAAGCTGGCTTGGAGAGTGAAGGCTGGGCATTCTCCTTGGGCTGCCTTCATGAGGGGAAGGCATGGTGAGATGGCTGAGGATCTCCCTCTGGTCAAGGGCCCTGCTAGGTGGAAGCGGATCCAGGAGGCCTAGATTGCTATGAGGGATCACATTCAATTGTCCATTGGTCAGGGTCGCGTGAGCTTCTGGTTTGATAACTGGTCTAGTCTTGGTGTCCTTGCTGAGATCACCGATACCTTCATTCAGAATCCAGAGCTAACGGTTAGGGAGGCCTTTCTGAATTCTTCTGCTCTATTCGACCTTAGGCTTCCTGTGGACATTCTTCAGGGAATTCTAAACCTTCAGGTGGACATCAATGCGGATGTTGATTCCATGGTCTGGGACCTCAATGTGGATGGTTCATTTTCTGTTAAGTCTGCATGGGAATTGTGTCGTGCCAAGCGCGCTCCTGTGTGGTGGGGCTCTGGGATTTGGGATGCTTTTCTTCCTTCCAAAGTCTCCTTCTTTCTCTAGAGGCTCTTCTAGGGTAGACTACCTACGGACGACAAGATTCAGGGGATGGGCTTTGCATTGCCCTCTAAATGTGTTTGTTGCCGGATTAACCCTCAAGCTGAAAACTCCTGCCACATCTTATTTGCAGGTGAATGGGCATCTATTTGCTAGAACTGGTTTGCAGGCTGTTTCCACTTGGACAAAGGTTCGGAACTGTCCTTCTTCCAATGGCTGCATAACCTTTTCATCAAACGCAGCAAGGAGTCCTTCCTTCAATGCTTCCAACACCTAATGGCTGCTGCCGTGCTTTGGGTGTTATGGAAGGCCAAGTGCTCTACCAGGTATGGGGGCAAATCTTTTTCTCTCTACCAGATTCTGCTGTCTATCAGACGTTGGACGTCGGATTTTGCCTTTTTGCTGAAGAACCTTAAGTGCCTTAATGAGATGGAAGTCTCCATTCTCCATATGAGCTTCAATATTACTGGGATTCCATCTGCTAAGTTCTCCCACATTCCTATCTCTTGGACGAAACCTCCTGTTGGTGCTCTCAAACTGAACGTTGATGGGGCTGCTCGTGGCAACCTTGGTCCTGGGGGGGGTGGTGCTGTCATCAGGGATCATCGGGGCCACTTCATTGCTGCTGTGTCCAATTTTTATGGCAATTGTACTAATATGGTGGCTGAGTTCAAAGCTCTGAAGGACGGCCTTGGTCTTTGCTTGCAGTTGGGTCTCCAGCTGTCGGACCTGGTGATCGAATCTGATTCTGAGATCCTGGTTTCCATGCTGCAGGGTGGTCGCTGCTTCGACTGGAGGCTCCGGAATGAGTGGAAGGGCATGTTGTCTCTGGTGCAGCAATCCATTTCCACTTCACATATCTTCTGGGAGGCTAATGCGATTGCTGATAGCTTGGCAAATCTTGGCGTTGACTCTCAGCAGTTCCACTATCTGTCTTCTGTTGGTGAGCTGTCCAATTTTATTCGTGGGAGTTTGTGTTTGGAAATGGCTGGGCTGCCATACATACGTTCTAGACTCAAATAGCCCCACTCTTTTGTATTCCATTGCATCTCAGTAATCTTATTTTGGGTCTCCTGGGGCCCTTCAATTTCCAGGTATTAAAAAAAAAAAAACCATGAAATGCAAAATTAAAAATCAAATTTAAATCACAAAACCCCAATTTACAACTTAAAATCAAACACCATAAAGTCCATGAAAATCCCAAAAATGAAATAAAACAAAAATCCTAAAATAATTAAAACCCTAATTCAAAACCAATTTACTAAACCCTAATTCCCAAAATTAAAAAAATCAAATTTAATCACAAAACCCTAGTTTAAAACTAAAAGCAAAACCCTAAGCCCATAAAAATTCCAAAACAAAAACAAAAACCTAAGATAATTAAAACCTAATTTAAAACCAATTAAGTAAACCTTAATCAAAAAAATTAATTAAAATCATAAAACATAAATAAAAGCCTAAACCTAAAACCTAAAATCCATTTAAAAACTTACAAACAAAACTCTAAGACAAAATTAGAAAAAAACTGAAAGACAAGAACCCATCTCCACACCCAAATTCAACCCAAATGCATCCTATTTCCACTCTCAATCAAAAACTATACAAAACTCAAAAATAATTCCAGTGAGCTCCTTATTCTTTGGTGACGACTCCGGTCAACCCATAAATCTCCGGAGCATATCCACAACCTCATCGTTATCTCCGTGAGCACCCCAGCCTGCGTGCTCAATCCTACGGTGCCTAGTGGCTGAGGAGGTTGATCGACGGCCCCGCGAAAGTTCGTTGGGGTTTAAAACCTCACCATCTAGCCTCCCCAACGGCATTTGCTCCAAGCCTCTCCAGCACACTTCAGTCCATAGAAAAGAACCTAGTGATCCCTTCCACTTCCAAAGCCTCCCTATCACCCCTATTCGCAGCCCAGAAGCCTCCAACCAAAGCAATGCCGGAACACTGCCGCCGTCGAGAACCACTAGGAAGGACATCGAGCCTCATCAGGTATTCTTCTCCCTTCTCTTCTTCAATTTAGAACATTCCCCGTTAGGTCTAGAGTGTTTCCTAGGTATCTATGTCGCGATTCGCCAGAGAGATCACCCCTGTCTGTCGACGTTGTCCCCTCTAGTGGTGGGTTCACCCCATCTACAAGGCCTCAGGCTACAGGGCCCCAAGCGAGGCCCCTGTGGGCTCCTCCTCTCTCCTCTTCCTCTCTGGTGTCCCTCTGCTACAAAGGACCCCCGCTGATGCTCAGCCAGCCTCACCGTCGACGCAACCCAGTCATCACTGTCGACCATTGTCAAGGAAGCGCCGGAGCAAGCCAGGCTCTCCCGCTCCACGTTGTTGCTCCGAGAAGCTTCTCCACCTCCCCTCGAAGCCATCTGTGTCGCCCATCGCCTTTTGCCCCGATGACCCACTGCAACCACCACCACCGACGCAGGGTATGGGAGGAGTGGCTCGGGCCACCCTAGCCCTCAAAGAAACCTCTTGAAGCTTCCTCGTGCCGCTCCGGAAGTCCTCCGGGTGTCCCCACGCCGTTCCTGTTGTCGGAGCACCTCTACGCCGTGCTGTCGCCTTCCACATCACCGATCAAAGCGCCTCGTCGGAGTGCGAGGTGGGTGGAGGTCTTCAGGCTTCCCCTATCCCTTCCGAAGCGGCGGAGACCGTTGTCGTGCCTCCACGAAGCTTCCTCAGCCGCCGCTAACCTTTCCCAGTCGCTGAGTCGTCGTTGGTACATCACCGGAGTGATTGTCGGAGGGGGAACATCGGTGAACCTCTAACGATCTTTAAAGGAGATTGATTTGGGCCCAGTTCCTTTAGTTTTAGGTTTTTGTGTTTAGGTCCTTAGATTATTGCGTTTAGGCCCTTTTTTTATTTGTTAAGTCCTGCTTTTTATATTTTAGCCCCTGTAGTTTTAGAATACTTTTAGTTCTTTTATTTTCTCTGTGAGTTTTGCATATGACCTCCTGCATATTTTCTTTTTTAATTCCAAATATATTCATGCATGTTTTATCACATATAGGTCCTTAGAACCATGATTTCTTTACATTTAAGTCCTGAACATTTGCATTTAGCCCCTAAAGCTTTTTGAAATGACTTTTCCTTGTCAAATTTACATTTTGAACCCTGAAGATTTTTAAAATCACATTGATCACCATTAAAATTGAGTTTTTATCACATTTAAGTCTTTATCCGTTTTCCAGGTCCGGAGGAGATCCGAGTTGCAGATTTCTGGTCCCCCAATAACAGCCTTTATCCCTTTTCTCGTGACTCCTCTAGGTCCGGAGGAGATCTGAGTCACTGATTCCTCATCCCCTAGGAATAGCCTTTATCCTTTTTCTTCTGACTCCTCTAGGTTCGGAGGAGATTCGAGTCGTAGATTCCTGGTCCCTCTTGAACAACCTTTATCCTTTTCTCATGACTCCTTTAAGTCCATAGGAGATTCGAGTCACTGATTCCAGGTCCCCCAGGAATAGCCCTTATCCTTTTTCTCGTGACTCCTCTAGGTCCGGAGGTGATCTAAGTCGCTGACTCTTGGTCCCCCAAGAACAGCCTTTATCCATTTTCTCATGACTCCTTTAAGTCCGGAGGAGATCTGAGTGGAGTTGGAATTCAGGCCGGGCAGGGTCGGCCCGACCTAAGAAATGCTCAGCCCGCCCGGGCCGGGCCTGGTCTGGCCTGTTCCTGTAGAACATGAGCTCGGCACGACCCATGGCCCGTATGTGGGCCGGGCTGGGCCATTGGGCCTTAAATGAATTTAAATTTTTTTTATTAATAAAAAAATATTTGAAATACAACAATTTTTTTACATAAAAAATACAAATGATATTTACATCAGTTGTTTTACATTTTTTTTTAAATTTTTACATCAAGAATTATTCATTTGGGGAGTCTGTTCTGCCTATTGAAGTTGATGTCGCATCATCGTCTTCTTCTGATTTAGACTTCAAGCTCAATCCTTGAAGATGGTTAACTGCATCGTACCAATATTTTAAGTAGACGGAGGCTTCTACAGACTTCTCTGATAATCTACATCTTTTATCATTTAATACTCTTTTTCCTGCAGAAAATGCAGATTCAGATGCCATAGTTGACGCCAGAATCGTTAGTAAATCATTTGCCATTTTTGCTACTATAGGAAACCTAATAGCTGTAGTAGACCACCACTTTAATATATTTAAGTTATCTATTTCTAAATCGTTAAAAGCAATTGGGGATTCTAAATAATTATCTAATTCATTATTTGTACTTGATTTTATATATTTTTCCTTCTTTTTATTTAATCTACTCCATAAAGAACTACCACTACTACTACTTGTTTGTGATCCTAAAAAACTAGATGCTTGACCAATAGATGTTTCACCATAATTTCTAACATATTCTTCAAATAAATTATATAAAGTTTTCTTTATTTTATCATTAAATGAATCTATATACTCAGTTTTATTCATATTACTAAAAATATCATCTATAAGTATCATACAATTAACTAATCTATGTTAAGGATCCATAATTAAAGCTAAACATGCCCACATTGGAGCTCACTCAAATAATTATTATATTTAGTTTCCATTAATTTAATAATATCTACAAAAGCTGGAATATTCCTATATTTTTGAAAAACATTTGTAATATTAAATAAATTAATTAAAACTAGAGAACTTGTTGGATAATATTGACCAGATAATTGTTTATTTGCATTATAAAATGGTTCTAAAAATTTATG
>JAMKQA010248059.1:0-25303 GCA_024699735.1 Posidonia australis
GGTACCTGGGGCGTGAACGGGGGTGCCTGGATGAGAGGGGTGGGCAAGCTGGGGAGTATCAGTGGCAACTTCCTTTTCCACGCAATCATAGAGCGCCAACAACTTTTGGAATTTCCCCATGGAGAAATTTCTGGCGTGGATCTCAGTCTAGACAAAACTGGGGTTATCGGCAAAAGAGGATACAGATGCCTTAGATGAAGACGAGACCTTATACCTTAGAGCATGCAACCATTGTTAATTTACAACTTCTTCGTTGGCTTCCGCTTCTTCCACTTAGTGGTGATGTATATCTAAATTGCCACACACAATCACTGCTAGCTTTATACCATCTACCAAATCATAGTTGAAGTTTAACTTCCATGGCAAGTTTACCAACTTCTTCTTTTCAAGTAACCATATGCACAAGAATCAAATCATCCTTGAGATCCGTCCTATCGTTTATAACTTTCTCTCCAACTTCTACTCCTTCCATTTAGTGGAGGTATAGATTCAAATTACCATATACAACCATTGCTAGTTTACAACTTCTTCAACCCTTTCACCCCTTCCATCCCTTCCACTTAGTGAATATATATATCCAAATTATCACATACAACTACAATTAACTTGCTACTATCTACCAAATCATAATTGAAGTTGAATTTCCAACAACGATGCAAAAATCAATCATTATCCACAAAAATGGAAAGAGAAGGTGAAATTTCCAGATATTTTCTAATGCCAACTCACATGTTAAAAAGCCACTTTAATCTAAGTCTTTTGCTCATTTCCTCAACTTGTTATCAATTGCGATTCTACCAAATAATGTGAAATCTAATGTTTTGTCGAATAAAAGAAGAAGCAATATCTTTTTACTTATGAATGAGGGTAAGTATGGTCTCCACCTTCGAAACAATACGATACGATAATATGTCTTAGATCCCATTTGGAGCTGCTTATAGACACCTTTTGAGTGGTTGATTTTTACCAAATCATCAAATATCTCAGAAGTAGTTTCAAATGAGGTATTAGGAGCTCACTTTTCACTGGAGCTTACTTTTCACAGAAGTTATAACTTCTGCATCCTGAAACTATGTATAAAAACATGATTTTCTAAAAACTGACCAGAGGGAACTTCTAGTAGAAGCTGAATAAATGAAGTATGCATTTACGTTTGTAGCCTTAATTTTTAAAATTAATTGCATAGAAATGTCCTTATTATTTATAGATTTGCCATTAGATAGGAGATGGATATGTAAAATCAATATTGTAAGAATCTAACTATTAGTGTAGAATCTTTATTTGACAAATAGAATTTTCATAACTAATTTAAAATCTAACTTTTACATCATCCATGGTTTGGAGGATCACGAGAGGCTCTTTTTAGGGTTATTTGAATAACAAAGATAAGTTAATCTTTTACTTGGTCATTGTTTACTTAACCAAGATTTGAGTACGAGAATTTGACAAAGTAAGACCAAAGTTGATGGTAGGTTCATGCAAAAAAGGTTTTTTTTATTTATTATGTAATAAAGGTAATTTTTGTTGTAAAGAATATATCAACGATAACATATAAAGGCAGATAAATTATTGCAGGCCTTGAGTTTTTTTTTTTGATTTCAATATGTATATATTTTCTACTTACGGTGAGATTCAAATCTATGAGAGGGAGAAAGTTCCAAATCTCATGACCATTTAGGCTATGGTAGTTGGTTCAGGCCTTCTTGAGTTGAACAGGGGGGTTTATCAGATTGTGGTTTGTTACGACGTGTCCGAGACTTTAGCACTATTAGGATTCTCAGAATCTTTGGGAAAGAGGTCTACAGCTGATTGCCTGTGACTCTTTTTGGGCTGTGGACTCTCTTGGCTTTATACTTTTATTTTCACTGCCTTTTGTCTGCTCTCCAGCGGTACGTACGTTTCCTCAGCAGCAGCAGCAGCGTTCTTCGCAAAGTATTTTACCTTTTTTATGTGCATGTCTTCGTGTTTCGGTATTGCAAGCATGACACTGCTATGTTATCAAGATGTAGTAAATTCACAAGTCTTCAGGTTGTAAACATTGGTAGCATGATTTTCTGATTATTAACTTATAACTTCCATTAGTTTATAATATGTAAACAAATGGTTGAAGTAGGTTGGCCATGCCAGAAGTAGTTTTCCCCGGTAGCTCAGATTCAAGCTGCAACGTGAAAACTTATTGGTCCTACGCATCAGGAGATGGTTCCAAACATTCGATTGACAACTGCACGGAGGATGCCCGGTGACTTCGGTCTGTACCAATTTTTAACTGTAGCGACACTTCGATTTCCGCCCCGACTCTTCGTCTTCCGGAGACCTCGGACGTCGTGATCGAGGTGGTCGGCGGCGGTACAATGGGTAGGAGGGGAACCACTGAGCAGTCGTTGTCGGAGACCACGTTTTCTTGTTGTTTTAATGTTTTGCTCTGGAGGAGGGAGAGACAGAGCGGAGAAGCAACAGTGGCGGAGGTAGAACGTAAGGGGAGGAGATGACGGAGGAATAGAAACAAGGAAAAAAAGAAGAAAAAAGGCGATAGATAAGAAGGAGAGAGAAGGAGGGAAGGAAGGAAGAAAAACGAAAAAAAAAAGGAAAAAAAAACACACAAGTGGAAGGATAGAATACAGGAGAGAGAGAACATTGGGAGAAAAGGAGAAAGAAAGTAGCAGGAAAAAAAGAGAGGGAGAGAGAGAGAGAGAGAAGGGGAGAGATGAATGAAGTGATTGAAAGGAAAGAAAGAGAGATGGAGTGATTGAAAAGGAGAGAGAGATGGAGCGGTTGAAAGAAAGAAAACGAAATGATTAAAGATGGAAAGTGGAATAGTTGATTGTAGATTTATATGATTTTTATTGGATTAATTGATAGTATGGATGATAAATTTATTATCAAGGGAGTACAAAGGAGAATGGGGCAGGGGCTCCGTGACAACCGCTGCGCAAAGTATTGCTTGGCAATGACAGGAAGAGGGATGAGTGTTGGTTAAAAAGAGGTATTGTACTTATTGTGGAGTTACTGCATGCGATGGGTGGTTTGGAGGTGGGGGCGCAAACGGTCTCCAAGGACAATGGTAGGGCACCGTGACGACCGCTGTGCAAAGTAATGCTTTGGAATGCAAGAAAGAGTGATAAGTGGTGGTTGAAAAGAGTGAATGTACTTATTTTGGAGTTGCAAATCTTGTTTTTGGGAACCGTGAATGAATCCAATCCATCGAATGGGAGCCACGCAGAGCCAATTGGGTAGGACTGGTACGGAATGAGAATAGTTTTCTCCGACCCCTCAACCTTTAGTGCATGTTTGTATCTGGAATTAAATTTGGAATAAAGATATAATTGAAATAATAATTCCGTTACGTAATAAATTTAAGATGTAGTATAAATATAAAATAATAATTTCTATTTTAATTGACGTAACTATTCTATTGAAAAGATAAAATAAAATTATTCTGTTAAGAATTTACGTAACTATTTCATCCAAACCACAATATCTTCCTATACACATCTATTCACCTTTAAAAGAAAATCACTTCCAAACTGAATAACAATACCATTAGAATACTAATAACATTTTCCACTTATTCTTACTTTTTTTTATTCTACATCCAAAAATTGGCTAAGTTTTCTTCTTTACTTTACCCTATTAATCTGTGGTATAAGGTAATTGAATAATTAGATAAATTTATGTTAAAAAAAATAAAACATTTAAGTAAAAGATTAAAAAATATATTTTACTATAGATTCGATATAAATTGCTAAGACTTAAAAATACATCCTTAAAAAAATGTGTTTGAACTTTGAAGATAATGATAATGATAGAAGACATTACAATTAGCAAATAGTAAAATTTAATCTTCCTATGTCATTATAAATTCAAATAAAAAATAGAAGACAATAACGATAATCTCATTTATCTAAAGTCTCTCCATATCAACATCAACATTATTCAGATTCCAGAAACATCAAGTTAAATTGCATCATAAAGCTACATGTTAAGTTTGTAATATCGGTAAAAAAGAAGAAGGATAATGATAATTAGAAGACAGTGATAAATATTTGCCTTTAAGAATTCAATAGTATGTGTATTCCAAAACTTGACAATGTCATGTAGATGGCCTGCATGATCTTAGTTAAGATATGCACTTAAAGTCTAAAGATAATATCTTTAAAATACAACAAAATCTTGACTAAGTTATTAAGATTATAATATCACTATTATCTTTTTGATAAAACATGAATCTCAAAAGACAACGAGGTCTAGATCAAGAGAGTAGAGGCAGTCCTCATTTCATTGAATGAGGTCGAAAAGAGAATGATTATATAAAATACGAGAGAATGAGAAATTAAGGTTGAGAAGTAAGAAGGTCGAAGAACAATCGTAGTCTACATGTGAGAGGAGAAGAGAGGTTGAGAAATGAGAAATTAGAGACGAAAAATGAGGAGGTTGAAGAATGACCATAAGAGAAGAAGAGAGGTTGAGAATAGATGTTGAAGAACAATCGTAACATTGTAAGAGAAGTAGTGGGACGTTGGAAAAGGACTGTCGATGGAGGCCAAATGTATACTTTATGCACTTTGTCAGGGTAGGATTACAGGAGGAGGGACAAAAGGAGAGAGTTAAGGAAGTCAAAGGAGGAGGTTTGCACTGTCGTGGAAGCAATTGAAATGAGAACCATCAAGTCAAAGGAGAGGAGAGAAGGAATAGGAGACTAGGATGAAAGATGACGACTGAGAAGATAAGCTGAAGAGAGAATGAGATGATTTTGATTTAGAGAAGGGTATTTCATATTTATATTGTTAGATAAAATTACCATAATAATCCTTATATCGTAGGTAAACAAGTGATAGGTAAATAATAATCCTTATCTATATCGTACAAGTACACCTACCACATTTACACGCTTAGAGGCCATTGGTGCATATCCGAGAGCTTTGTACAAGTAGGTTATAATTGAAATGGACATTTTCCATTTTGAAATGTGGTGTCTACTTTCAAGGTTTTTTATTTTTATTTTGTTATTATCTTTTTATTTTATTTTATTTTGACTTTTGATAAGAACATGGTTAAGGAGGACGGTTTCTGTATTCATGTGTTTTTTCCAGCCTAAACAAGAAAGACAGCTATGCAGACTCGGTCACTGTTTATCTTATTTGTTTTTTTTTAAAATCAGTAGATATATATTTTTTCTCACTGTGGTCCGTAAGATTCGAACTTAAAAAGAAGGTGTGAGTTCCACTCTCCTTAATCAACTGCTATGGTAGCAGTTGATTTGTTTACCTTCTTTGTTAAAGAACTGGACCTGCCTACGTCTCATGTGAGGTGGCCTATCCAGAAAACAGTAAGAGAAATAATAATAGTGTGGAATATAGAATTGGCATCCACCTAGAATTCGGAAAATTAATCCATTCCTAGTTATCCAAACTATAGCAAGAATCGACGTGTTCTATGTTTTTATTTCTAAATTAAACCTACTTGTTGTGTTGCTGTTGTAGCGGCACCTATGTTTTTTTTTTTGTAAGCGGTAATCTATTGATTAATAAGAAAAAGTATCACCCTCAAGTCTGAACTACATCAAAGTACGTCTCAAAAATTACAGACTGGATGAACAACAGATATGCCTCCAAAATGAGAAGGTCAACAGCTGGCTAATATAAAACAGTTATAAATTATCAGAAATTGAAAATTTGAAAATTGACTAACAAAGTGTTATTCAAGAGTAGGTACTTCATCTGCAGCAATCAGGGAGGCCTGATTGGAGTCCAAGGACCTGGTAGTTTCAGGAGCATGAGTTGTGTACTCCAACTCTCTTTCGTGTGCCAAGCATCAGAGTGCATGAAGGGTCTCATCTTTTTCATAACCTGCACCCATATAGTCGATCCAATAAGTACAAATAGATGAAATTTCATTAATTATGATGTTAGGGGTTTTAGATATTCCTCTGAAAATACGATTATTCCGTTCCTTCTAAATGTACCACAAATTTGTTTGAATGAGAGTGTGACTGTCTTTAATAAAAAATTCAGATACAATGTGTGGACATTGTAAAAAGAGGTGTAAGCAGGAAGATTCTTCCAGTGTGTACCTCAGAAGGGGGGCACCGTCGCATTGAGAAGAAAACCTTGAGTGGTGCTTTTGTTGTGCAAAGCCAACCAACTAAAAATGTCTTAACCTTGAGTGGTGCTTTTGTTTTCCATATTGATGGTGTGTGGGTGGACCGTAACCCTCCATCATTCACCGTATTATATCCACTTTTAACCGTAAATCGGCTATTTCCTTTAAGAATCCAATTGAAAATGTCTTCTTCAAGGGAAGGGATAAAGGGGTTTATGATTGCTGTGGAACGAGGAAGCATAATCAAAGAGTGACTTAGGTTAACTTGAAATAGTAGCCCATCTCTCCCATCCGTGGTGATAGCTGCAATACTAGCTAGTGTGATCTTTTTATTTCCGAGCCAACGCATACAGGTCCATGAATACGTCTCCTAATGAGATGGGTACAGTTCATTTACTCTGCCCAAAATAAAATTGACTATGAAAGAGAGGCCTGATTTCTTTCCAAATCGGTGGGACATCAACCCCAGTGCTGGATAGATATTTCTGGCTTGGTAGATCTTGCACCATTTTAGATTGCTATTTCTGGTCATTAAATTCCATAACAATTTACACTTGAGGATATATGTTGTCAAATGATCTGATGTGTGCATGGCACACCCAAGCCGTCTTCCTTTTGGACCTGCATGTTCTTTTCTAATTCACGAAATCTTTTCAAAGAAATCTTTTGTACCATTTGTCCAAGATTTTCAAAGAAATCTTTTGCGGATGCCAGCAATTTTCTTTTCAGTGCTTTTAGGAAGGCGTAGTGTCACGTGGGACGACATAAAAAGCTTCCTCCCTAGGGTGGGAATTCCTAGACATGGAATTTGGACCAGCTCGGGCCGACCTGGTCCATGAAACAGGCGGCCCAGTCGGACCGGCCTGGCCCATGAAACAGGCGGTCCAGTCGGACCGGACCGGCCGCAACAGGCCATGGGCCCGTCACGGCCCATGGTTCGCATCCGGGCCGGGCCGGGTCGATTGCCATTTTCCGCGCACAGCGTGGGTCGACCCGGTCCAGCCCGATCGGTTCTCGTGGGCCGAAATGGGCCTATCCAGAAGGCCTAGGCGGGCCGGACCCGGCCCGACCTGCGGGTGTTTTTACCAAACCCAGGCTGAGTCGAGCGGGCCTGGACCGACCCGACCCGTTTTCCATGTTTAGGAATTCCTCCCTAGGGGTGGGAAGTTGTCCTTCCGACTCTTCATTGTAATGCTAAGCTTGTCAAATTACTGGCCTCCCGTCATTGTCAGTAGCTTTTTTAAAATGGAAAGGTAAACCTAGGCTTGTGAAAGGAGCTAACTCACAACTTACAGTGGCACTCTAATTGGGAGTTTGAAGGTTACTTAAACATGAAGAATGTTTTTATTATTTTATGATTTTTTTTGATATTATTCTAGATTTTAATACACTTGTCTAGATTAATGTACAAATATTATGTAAAATGTGAAACAAATGCAATAAACCAAATTATAACCTCTTAGACCGACGACAACACTTGTTCAATAGGCACCAACTTTTGCCATCCTTGTAGCAGACACTAACCTACTTTAATGTTTTTCGTACACTTTTAAGTTATCCCAGACTCTAATATATTCTCTAAATTCTTTTTAAAAACTTTAATATTTATTCCTAAAATAATTGACACGTATACTAAATTCTAGCAATTAAGCATGATATCATCTATTTTAAAAGGAAACAAACTAATGAATTAATTTAGAAAAATCTAAAAATGATTAGTTTTAGATTAAGAAATTCCTAGAGTAATATGGTGAAATAAAATCAATATAATAGATTTATATATTCATTTTAAATATATAATCTTTTAAGATAATATCTATAACCTTTTAAAAATGTAGCAAATTGAAGATAAATTATAGAAAATCAATGAGGTCCACTTTAAAATAAAATATTTTATTTGAGAATTTTTTGAGCTAAAAATGAAATTTTAATTTAGATATCACTCTTTTCAATATTATAACTATATCTAAATTAAAATAATATTAAAAAGTAAAGATAATTCAAAATATCCACAAAACCAAATAACTTCCTCAATGAAAATATAGAATATAGTTATTTTAAATTTAGGTTGCTTAATGAGTAAAAGCTTGAGTTTAAAATAAAAATTTATTATAAATAGATTTTTGTTACAGGAATATTTTAAAAATGGGTATTAAGTCCTAAACGATTTCTAAGTTTGTAATATATCAGTTTAGAAATTACATACTAACTAAATCGAGGTTTAAAAGTTGTTGCCTATGCTACAACCGACAACCTTAAACAACTATTTTATCATTATTTTAATAGGTTTTCCATGTTATGGAAACAAATATCCCAATAATATCTAAGGTAGTCGCCCCTCCTATCGCCAACAACTTTTAAACACCCTATTTCAAATAATTTAAACTTAAATTTGGGTCAAAATTTAAACTTGACCTACGTCTACATGTATTCTAGCGTGATATCATGCCCCAAAATCCTATATAAACACCCCTTGACATAGAGTTAAAGGGGACACATGATATATTTTGAGGAGGCAATTAAAAGGCACATCAAAGATTTTAGAGAAGCATTTTGAGAGAATTTGAGTGTCATGTGAGAGATCCATAGCCATAATATACTATCAAAATTGCTGTGGAAAAATTGAGATCTAGAGAAATTATGTCCACTCTGAGAGAGATCGGCCTTTAGAGTTTTGTCCATACCTTTGCTTCCTTATCTTACATCATATGGCATCACAGATGAAGGAAGTCTTCATTCTCTTTTTCTTATTTATGGCATTACTGCATTCCTTAAATAAGTCATTGTATATGCATGTGGGGAACAACTCAGTTAGTATTATTAGCATTCGTTTATGTTGTTGAGTTTTATTCATGGAATTATTTACTACACATAGTCTAATCTTGACCATTTTTTTGTTTATTTTGAAGGAAAGAGTATGTTTATGTAACACAAGGACGTCGCCGGATGACATTTTGTAGTCGACTCAGTGAATTAAGAACCTACATCCACATCTTGTTGATAGTGCCTTGTCAGTTGGCATAGCAAATAGGCGAGTGGCGATCACAAATGTTGTTGACAAACATAGAAACATTGACATCAGTACACCCCTAAATTGACTTATTCACAGAAAACTACAGAAAATTCTCTTGAGATTTATAAAGCATTCATTTATAGAGGTCAAGAAGAGGAACGTGTAATTTGCATATTAAATATTTAGAACTTTCAAGCCTAATTACATTAATCAGTCCATTTGTCTGACTTAGGTATGACATTCTATTAAGGACATAGGTGACCGGAATGAACAATAAGGGAGAGAGTGGGCCGCTTGTCTTAACCCATTTGAAGCTTTAAAGTATCCCTATAATGTCCCATTTATTAGAATGGCGAATTTTGCAAAGTATACACATATTTTGATCCATGAAATTCACTTGTCCTCGAATCCAAGGCTTGAAACAGTATCAAAGAGAAACTCTAAGTTTATATTATTAAAGGTTTTTTCGAAGTCTAATTTTAGATTATCCCCCCTCCCAATGTGAGCAGTGTAGAAGATGTAAGATTTCTTGTGCAACAGTGAAGCAATCATTGATGCTATGCCCTTTTATAAAAGACACTTTGTGTGTCATCAATTAAGTTGTTTAGTATGGGACTCAATCTTTTAACCAAGCATTTAGAGATAATTTTGTAGTTGCCATTTAGCAAGCCAATGGGCCAAAAGTCCTTGACCTACTCTACTTCTTTTCTCTTGGGAATTAGAGCAATAAAAGTTTGATTTATACTCTTGAGTGAGTATAGATCTTTTAATTGATGAAAAAACTACATCATGCTTATAAAGTTAGCTTCCATAGTCTCCCAAAAGTGTTGAAAGAAGTAGATAAATAATCCATCAGGTCCTGGTGATTCAATTTCAAAGAAAGTATTGAATACACTTTGCTTAATTTCATTTTCAAAGAAAGTATTCTCAAGCAATGTATGGTTTGTAATCTTTGTGGGTAGGAGAGTATCCCATATCAAGGTAATCCTTGTGGGGGGAGGTTTGTTGAATAAGGGAAGTGGTGGTGTATTTCATTATAAATGAGTCTTTTGGATTCAATGCTACACCATCAATTATTAGAGATGAGATAGTATTTCTTCTCTTTCTAGAGTTTGTGATCTTATGGAAGAAAGTTGTATTATTATCCTCTTCTTTAAGTCATTGGGTGAGAGATTTTTGCCTCTAGTATTGCTCTTGTTCTAAGAGAAGGGTACTATACTCATTTCTTATAGCTTGGCTCCTCTTTACCTCTAAAGAGGTCGAAGTTGCGGTTTCTCCTTTAACGTCCAATTGTTGAAGTGTATTGGGAATAGAAATATACATTTGGATTGAAAATATAGATTGTAACGTAAAATATTGTTTAAAAAAGAGAGTAAAGAATATGTAGAATCACACGAACAACATTAAATCTTGTAGGAGAAGGAAACAAGGCAATAGAAAGAAGAGAGAAGAAACAGACCAAGAAAATACAAATATTTACGTATTTCAGTCAAAACCTACGTTCACGGGCGAAGAGGAGATAAATCCACTAGATTTTGGGAGTACAATGATGAGAGAAGAGTTTAGGAGAGTTGTAGTCGCCGCCCTTTAGGTTTATAAGCCAAAAAAATCAAGTTTCAAAATCCTAAAACACAGGTTATATCTTTATAATTTGTCGCGACAGACGTCCACTAAATCTCTAATTCAAATTTAGGAAATTGTAGATGAAACAGATGTCCGCTTTTCTCCTAGTCTTCGATAGTGCTTCAGTGGACGTCGGCAACAGACGTCTGTTTTTCTCCTGATTGTTGCAGTGGGCTAGTAGGCATCCATCAGGCTGTTTTCAGCCCATTTAAGGCACAAAACTCAACAAATCTTCACCTTGACTTGAATTCTCCCATATGTGTGGTACTTTTCTCTTTGCCATGACCTGTTGCTTCAAAGCTTGCACAATCCAACTAAGTCAAAACAGAACTCGAACTTAGTTGTGGAAGAGGCTTGGTCAGCATGTCGATCAGATTGTTTGCAATACCAAACTTTATTACTTGGATCTCACCATCAACAATGACTTCACATTTGAAATGGTACCTAACATCAATATACTTTGTTCTTTCATGAAACATTTGATCCTTTAACAAATGAATGGCACTTTGACTATCCAATGCACAATAAAATCATCTTGTTTGTGGCTAAGCTCAATAAACAAACACTTTAATCATACGACTTCTTTGATTACCTCTGCTAAAGCCATATATTTAGTTTCTGTGGTTGACAATGCCACTGTAGCTTGTAAGGTTGACTTCAAACTGACTGCACAACCTCCAATGGAGAATAAATATCCGGTAAGGGATCTTCTTTTGTCACGATCACCTACAAAATCTAAGTGAACGAACCCAACTATTTTTTCCTTATTCCATCCAAACTCTAGACAAACATCCACAGTACCTCTGAGATATCTCAGAATCCACTTCACTACTTGTTAATGCTCATTTCTTGGATTTGCCATATATCTACTGACAACACTAACAACCTACAAAATATTTAGACGAGTGCAAATCATAGCAAACTTGATGCTCCCAACTGTACTGGAATAAGGAACATGAGACATGTAAGCCTTTTCTTCTTCTGTCAGCGGAGATTGATCAATAAAAAGCCTGAAGTGTGCTCCAAGAGGAATTCTTTCTAACTTGGAGTACTCCATCCCAAACCGTTGTAGAATTTTCTTCTAGTATTTTTTTTTGACATAGGTACAACTTCCTATTCTTTTTATCCCTTTGGATTTTCATGTCGAGAATTTTCTTCAATGGCCTTAAATCCTTCATTTCAAATTCTCTACTCAATAAGGCTTTCAAATTAGAAATCTCATGTTTATTAGTAGCTGCAATCAACATATCATCAACATATAGAAGTAAATAAATAAAAGAGCTATCATTAAGTTTCTTTATGTAAACACAACTGTCATAACTTCTTCTATGATACTTATGTGTAACCATGAAAACATCAAATCTCTTATACCATTGCATCGGTGATTGCTTCAAACCATATAGTAACTTATTTAATAAACAAACTTGATGTTCTTTTCCTTCAACCACACAACCTTTAAGTTGCTTCATATTGTAGACACTCTTGATTTTACAGGTAGATTTGGATGTACCTAGGAGAGAGGATGTGACCTATGTAGTTGTTGGGCCGCCTCATTTTAACCATTGGTTGCTAGTTGGTCCTTTAAAGGATGGTCAATGGGCTCAAGGGCTGTTGATTTGCTTTTGTTGGGCCAAGCGGTATGTTCAATCGGTTATATTTGACGTGGTCTCAAGGCATGTGTTGCTTGCGGAAGTAAGTGATGAAAATAGCTGGCGAAATGTCCTGTTTTAAGTGCATAAGGCATTGGTGTCGCATTTTCTCGATATTTCATTTTATCCTCTTCACTAATGACCAATATCCGTCTGGGACTTGATCTTCAGGTGTCCAGGACCTTGATGCCCTTGATCTAACGTCAAATTCACCTAGGAAAGCCACTGAGACCCATTGTGGATGTCTGCTTCTGGCTGTTACACATCCACGACCATGGATTACTCCAGTAGCCTATTTAAAGGCCTCTGTGTCGCGCCAGAGGGATCATCAGAGAGATCGCCATTCTTATCGCACTCCAGCTAAGTGTTCCTGCATCTCTCTAGCTCTCGTCCTTCCTCGGTGACCCTTTCTTCAACTCTAGTTCTTCTGACGATGATTCAGTCGTTGTCAACCTTGCTCGAGCTTTGAGGAGTCTCTGAAGAACTACAACGCTTCACAGGTAAGTCCCTCATCTCCCTGTGTTTCCATTTGCATAGTATGTGAGTGTGCGAGGCAATGGAGATTTCCTGACACCGACGGTGCATGCCAGAGGGAGTAACGCAATGCGTTTCCATTGTAAACTCCTGTTTAGGCCTTCTTGGAGTCTCCTCCACCTTCCTGGACATCGATTGGAGTCCACTAGTTTTGGATGAGGCCGGTCAGCACTCGCTTCAGCAAGGTAGGCCGATGGAAGGGCAGACGATCCTTCCACTGATTTTTTGGTTTGATTATGTATCTCTCACTCTCACTTTGCTTCTTGTCATCCCTTCTCCTCCTCCCAAGCTTTGCCTAATCTTAGTGAAGTTGGACGGTTGTCTTTCATGACCGACCGCAACTTGCTCCGGTGAGGTAGGTGGGTGAGGTGATCGACCGTGCCACCAGAGGATCTAAACCCCCAGAGTGACCCCTCTTAGATTGCCTTGCTTCTAGAGCCCTTACATCTCCCTCCAATGACCTGCTTCACCTCTGTCGACCTCGTCACCTTCCACCGGAGCTAACGGACCAGTTCTTAGGACGATCCAGCAAGCTCTCTTTTTATTCGAAGACATGAATGAACTCCTCGTGCCACTCTTATGCTTCTTCGATCGAGCATCAGGTCTTCAAATACCTTCACATTAAGATTCAATTTAAGTTCAGTAACTGGACTGGTGACGGGTCACGCGATTCTCGACTACGGTGGATGTCAGCGAGCTATCTTGGCGAAGGGAAATGGTGGTTACAGGCTGCAATTTCAGCTAACATAATCAATTGGCAAAAATCATCAGTGTGGGGCCCAAGAATCTAGGCAGTTACAATTGTTTTTTTACTTCTTGGTTTGACTGTTCTTTGACTTCTTGATTTCTACTTGGATTCCCTAGTAATCTCTATTTCACCCTAGCGCTTATAATATTTTGGTATGATTTGCCAAAAATGGCCTTCCTTTGCAATTTGTCATTACTCCCCTTATTTTTTTGATTTTCATGATTTTTACGATTTTTGACTTGTGTTGGGAATTTATCGCCCAAAGACGTGTATTAATAGGCTTGACAATACCGACATGGACCTGAATACGGATTATTTTCTCCTTTTCGACTTTCTCAAGTTTACTAATTTCCATTGTTTTAAGTGGCGCTCTCCGAACATTTCTTATTTTCCATGATTTTCCTATCACCCAAGGGCACACAATAAAATGGCATTCTCAATGCCAACATTGTCCCTTGGATTACTTTTCTCGTTGTTTCCTTTACATTCAGATTTCCGTGAAGATTTATGTTATGTTTTCACATTCATATAAGGCATGTGCATTAGAAGCAGACAAGCATACACACACTAGGTCATGAGCAAGCGGTTAACATTGAAAAATCGATTTCTCGGGTGAATGGGGGTGCCTAACACCTTCCTCATGCATAACAAGAATCCTTATCTTTTCTTTGGCCTGCAGTAATTTACGTGCCGCATCTATTAGGTATTGAGCACACATGTGTTTCTTTACATTGATTTCTTTGAGTTCTCTTTGTGTTTGGTTTTCCTCGTTTTTCCATTAAAAGATCAGGTGGTGACTCCCTTTCCTTATCTTTTTTTTTTAATCCTTCTTTGGTGTTTCTGAGTTCAGTCTCCTTCCTAGGATTCACCATCTTCGCCGTGATCATATTGGGATTCTTCGTGTGTTTCCACGCATCGACGAGTCATGTAGGGTTCCACCGACATGGTCACACACATATAAATTTGTTCAACGAGTTCACCATGTAGAAAAGCCGTTTTTACATCTAGTTGCTCCAACTCTATATCATGAACTGTTACCAAGGCTAACAAAATACAAATAGAAGAGTGTTTAACAATAGGTAAAAAAATATCATTATAATCAATACCTTCTACCTGACAATAGCCTTTAGTAATAAACGAACTTTTTATTTTGTGTTGGTCGCTCCATGTATGCCCTCCTTTCTTTTAAACACTCACTTGCAGCCAATAATCTTCTTTTCTTTAGATGGATTTACTAAAGCCCAAGTTTTATTCCTTTGAAGAGACTTCATCTCCTCATTCATGGCAAACAACCAAGGCAGCGAATTATGGGTAGAAATGACCTCAGTATAGGAAAAGGACTCACCTCTGTCTATAGTTTCTTCTGCCATTAAAAGAGCATATGCAACAGCAGAATGAGTATACTTTGGATTTGCTTCACTATTCTCCTTGATCTCCCTCTGCCAATGCTATATTATTCTTCTTCAATTGTTTTAGTTCTACACACTCACCATCTTGAGTATCAACTGCAATAGATTGTGGATGCTCAGGTTCTAGCTCCACCTGCTTGGAGACATTGTCCTGAGAACTTGTATCATCAGAAGCAACAGAATCTTCCTTTGGAGAAAGTAGAACTGATTCATAAAAGATCACATTCTTATTAATCAACAGTCTAGGTGTCTTTGTGTCAATATACCACAACATATAGCCTTTTATACCAAAAGCATAACCCAAGAAAATACATTTTCTAACTCTTAACATTCAATTTTTCATCATCACAATGAGCATTAGCGGGGTAGTTAAAAAATTTTAATTTAGAGTAATCAATGAGTTTATCAGACTATATCTCTTCAGGAGTCTGAAAATCAATAGTTGAAGTCGAAGATCTATTCACCAAATAACATACAATAAACATCGCTTCGGCCTAGAAAGATTTTGAAAAACTTGCATTCAATAGCATGCATCAAGCTCTCTCAACCAAAGTTTTGTTCATCCTTTCTGCAATACTATTCTGTCGAAGAGTGTACGATGTAATATGGTGACGCCTTATGCCTTCGATTCTGCAAAACTCATCAAACTGTAAATTACAAAATTTCAATCCATTATTTGTTCTAAGCCACTTGATTTTCTTTTATGTTTGATTCTCTATTAGAGCTTTCCAATGTTTGAAATACTTCAGTGTCTCATCTTTATGCTTTAACATGTGACCAAAACTTTCCTTGAGAAATCATCTATAAAGGTCAATATTTAATGGGCACCTTTGATAAATGGAACACGAGATGGACCCCACAAATCTGAGTGAACATAATCTAATTTGCCTTTAGTTTTATAGATTTCTGTCTTGAAGCTCACCCTTTTCATCTTTCTAAGTACATAATGCTCACAAAAATCAAGCTTACTAGTGCACTAGTCATTGAGGAGTCCCTTTTGCTCAATAAAGTCATTCTCTTCTTACTCATAAGTCCTAACCTCAAATGCCACAGTCTTGTTGTATCTTCTTTATAGTTAAGAGATGATGATGTCGCTGATGCAATTGAACTTATGATTGTTCTCCCTTACAAAACATAAAGGCTTCTAACACGCTTGAGCTTCATAACTACCAAAGTTTCTTTTGAAATTGTTAATACTTCACATTCAGTTGAGTATTTCAACCCTTTTGCTTAAAGAATGCCCAAAGAGATGAGCTTTTTCATCAAATCTGGAACATGGCAAACATTGGATAGTGTCCTTACTATGTCATCATGCATCTTGACTTTAACTATATCTCTCTTAATAGTCTTACATGATAAATCATTCACCATGAGCACATTTCCACCTTCTATTGTTTCATAAGTGGAAAACCAATCTCTGTTAGGACACATGTGATTAGTATAACCGGAGTCAAGAATCCATTCATTCTTGTATTTACTTTCATTTGTGAATAGAAAAACTAAACTGTCTAAATCTTCATCCACAACATTAACTTGGGCTGCATTGAACTTGCCTTAATTATTGCCATCAGTCTGTTTCTTTTCTTTATTTTGACACTTGTAACACTCCTCTAAGATATGTCCTTTCTTCTTGCAATAGTTGTAAAACTTGAATTTACCTTTGGATTTAGAGCTGGACCTAATCATGTTGCTACTTGACCCTTTTTCCATAGATCTTCCCCTTGAAAATAAGACTTCACTCTTTAAATTTCCTTCTCGAGTTATTTCTTTATCCATCAATTCTTTGAAAACAGAGATTTCTTTACATCTTCAAGAGATCTTTCTCATATATAAGACTTTCCTAGAAATTCGTAAAAGATGGTGACAACGAGCATAATAATAACATGGCTTGCTCCTCATGCTCAATCCTAATATCAACATTCTCTAAATCCATAATAATAAAGGTAAATTCATCTAAGTGCTATTTAATGGACGTATCTTCACTCATATGAAGCATAAACAACTTTTGCTTCAAGTGTAGACGACTAGACAGAGACTTCGTCATATACAAGGATTCCAGTTTCCGCCACGTACTTGCCACGCTTTCCTCATGAACGATCTCATGTAAAACCTCATTAGACAAGGACAACTGGATCATGGTTAACGCCTTTTTAGTAAGTTCTTTCCATTGTTCCTCTTTCATAGTACTTGGCTTCATTTCCTTCGCAAGGATAGCTTTTCTTAACCCACTCTGGATCAAACAACCTCACATCTTCACTTACCATATACCGAAGTTTACATCTCGATCGAACTTATCAATCTCGAACTTCATTGTGGACATCTTTATACGAGCAAACGAGCAATCTAAAACAACTAGGCACTGAGACCAATTGTTGGGAATAGGAATATGCACCTCCACTAAAAATATGGATTGTAACGAGAAATATTGTTTGAAAATCGTGAAGAAAATATGTAGAATCACACAAATCAACAACAAATCACGTAGGAGAAGGAAATAGGACAAAAGAGAGAAGAGAAAGAAGAAACACACTAAGAAAATAAAAATATTTACGTGATTTAGTCGAAACCTACGTCTACGAGCGAAGAGGAAATCAAACCCACTAGATTTTAGGAATACAATAATGAGGGAGTAGCTTAAGAAAGTTGTAGCCACCGCCCTTTAGGTTTACAAGTCAAAAAATTCAAGTATCAAAAGCCTAAAACATAGGTTTTATCTTTATAATTTGCAACGATAGACGTTCGTTGAATCTTTGATTCAAATTTAGGAAGCTGCAGATGAAGCAGACGTCCATTTTTCTTTTGATCTTCAACAATACTTCAACAGACGTTCATTTTTAACTAGTTGTTGCATTGGGCTACAGACATCCGTTAGGCTATTTTCAGCCCATTCAAGACATAAAACTCAACAAAGTAAGTTTTTAAGATTTCTGAGTTTGTGTGCATTATTCTCTCTATTATTAACCATTCGTGCCTTTATTACTGTTTTAGTGATATTGAGCTTGTGTGCTAAGGTAGAGATAAGGTCTCTATTAGCTATTGGAGACTTCCACTAGTTAATGACATCTAAGTCAAAACCTTTGAGTAGCTAGGATTTGTAGAATTTAAAAGGTGTGGGTCCCCACCCTTGTTGTTTAGTATTAAGGAAGATTGGTATGTGATCTTAGACCAATCTTGGCTTTCCTTGTAACATTGATGACGTTAGGGCTTCTTGTGTCACCCATGTGTTTTGCCAGCACGTACGGGTGATGCGTTTTTGTGACATCTGGGCCTGGTTATCCATTTTTAACTGTAAACCATGTAATTAATTGTAATATTGCTTAAATAGTTTATTAATGAATAATCTGTTGTTTCTTGGATGTGTGAGCTTGTGGTTGGCTTTCTGTGCACCTGTTTGTGATTTGAGACCAATGTGGAGTCTGATTTGAAGATGTACAATCGTCTCGATTTGCGTGCCTACCTTTTCTTCATTTTCTCTCCTTCTTTTTATACTTTCCTTTTTTTCTCTCTCTCACGAGCCATGCCCTTCCACCCTCTTTCCCCGTCTTCTTCTTCCACCCGTGCCACCAGTGACAGAGGCCTGTGCCTCCTTGTCCCTTCTGATGGGATGGATGGTCGACGCCAAGTGAGTGGTGGCGGAGATAAGAGAGGAGGGTAGGGGTGGGCAGAGGGAGAGCCTGGCGAGAAAGGAAAAGAAGAGGAGGCGTGCTAGCCGGGAGGAGGAGGGTCTGCGTGGGTGCTTCCACCGGGGGTCGAGGTTCACCGGAACTTCGCCGTGGCGACGTCGGGGTGCAGTGAACTCGCCGGAGTCGCATGGGCCACCGGAGAGGTACGCGACCCCCTTTCCTTTCCTCTATTCGGTGACTCCTTAACATTGGGTAATGGCAAGAAAAATCAAAATTATGCATGATAAATTGTGGAAAAATCATGAAATGATGGAAATGTTTTATATAGCATGAGAATGTAGATATCATGCGGTTAGGATTGGTATTTGTGGGGAAAAAAATGCATTTTTGGGGTTGAAGTCTATAGTAGCATTCTTGAGCCCCTTCCCCTCATGATTTTCGTGTGAACTGTGTGGTGGATGGAATCATGAATGGTTTGGGGGGTTTTGAAATAGACTCAAAGGGCTACACCTCGTGATTTACTTGTAATTTATGGTGTATGGTTGGGGGGTTCGATCGGGACTCCCACTTTGGACGAATCCCGCCGCTGGAGACAGGGGTGTGCCCTGCCTGCGAGGAATTCGGTATGCCGAAATCCTAGCAGATTAAACTAGGACCTAGGGTTTGGTAGACCAAAAACACCCGGTCGACCGATTATACCCTACCAGGGATCTTCGGTATACCGATCTGGAGATTCGGTCTGCCAATTTTGCCCTGAACCTGGTATGTATTGATGTGGTTTTAATGATGGACAAATGGTATTTTGAGCATGTGTTGATGATGTTTCCCCATGTAATGACATGGCGGATTGTGGAACCCAAACAATTGGATTTGGGTGTGATTTTGGGTTTTGATCTCATAATTGAATGAAAAAGATGGTTTTATGTGGTTTTGGGCATGAGACCCAATTTATGATTGTAAAGCATGGTTTTCATGATTTGAGTTGGGACTTTAGTAGAGGGTTGAGTGTTGCAAGGAAATAGAGTCCTGCAACGAAAAGAATGAAATGAAATGGAAATGGTTTTGAAAGAAAATTCAAAGAGTTTTGAAATGGAACACTAATAATGTGGTTGCCGAGTTCATAGCAGTGTAGGTTGAGCCTGGGTTTTCATACCTAGTCGTTCGGGTCACCGATGGTGTAGGCTGAGCCTAGGTCATTGGACCTAGTTGTTCGGGTCACTGAGTTCGTAGCAGTGTAAGCTGAGCCTGGGCTTTTGAGCCTAGTTGTTCGGGTCACCGACGGTGTAGGCTGAGCCTAGGTCATTGGACCTAGTTGTTCGGGTCACCGACTGAGGCGTCAGACAAAGACGTATCCCCGTGCACATATGAGAAATGAAATTGAGGTCAGTTGGCCCGAGCGGTAACAGCTCGCATGGGGAATCTCACCGCGGCAGTGCAGGAAGGCTGGGGAGGAATGTCCTCGCCTACTGCTTGTGTGCTTGGTTACCCCTGATCAAGGTAACATCAGTAAATAAAAGTGGAAATGAATAAAGAAAAGGAATGAGATTTGGTCAGGATTGGATTGATGAAATAGTCCTAAAATCCTGAAATGAAATGAAGATGATGTTTTTACCTGTTGCCAGGCTGTATTTATGATTTGGTTTTGAGCCCGTGAGGTATTGTGTTTTAGGCTGGATCTGGTCAGAAATGTGAATTTGAAAAGTGTGATTTTGGAAAGAAATCCCAAGTATTGAAAAGATATGTTTTGGAAAATGAATTCCAAAGGTTTTGAAAAAAAAAATGTAAAAGTGTGTTTTGAAAAAGAATGTAGTTTTGAAATTAGTTTCCAAATGTTTTGAGAAAAGAAAGGAAACATGGCTTTGAAAAAGAATGGATTTGGGATTGAATTCCCAAATTGATTTTCCTGTAATAGAAAAGAGGATTTTCAAAAAAAAAACAACCAAGTTTTGAAAAAAATAAAGAAATGAGTTTTTATGGTTTTGCCGAGATTTTTGTGGTTTGTGTGTTTGGAGCGCGTACTAGGTGACTTAGATGTCACTCACGCGTGTTTATTTTGGTTTTCAGGTGCAGACTGCGTGCAGCCGAGTTCCGGTGCAGGAGTTGGAGCTTCTAGCCACACATTGTGATCCTGAAGGTGAGTCTTAGTTACAGTTATTTGTTGTTTCTGTAATTACTGTAATTATGCTTGATACTGTGTTTTGGTAGTGTGTCCGGGATCGGGCCGTTACAGTTTTAGCTGCACGTTTTGCATTATTTTTGAGTCGGAGGACTGTGAGCCTTGTTCAGGAGATGGTATCCTATATATTGTCTTTTTAATATGTGTGATTCGTCGAGGAATATTATGAATAATGGACTTTGCATGCAAGTTATAAATTATGAATTGATCTAATTAAAGATATGATGAATATTGTTATGTTATTGAAAAATTAATAGTTCCTTCCTCTGATTAAATCATGTGAGTTATTGGTGGATCATCTTGGAAATAATGAGTTTCGACGTAGACTTCTATACATGAAAATGTGTGTTACTGGATGTGCTAATGTAAATGTGTGCTGAAAAAAGTATATCTGAAAGCTTAGTGAATAGAAGGCGAGGTGCAGAGAGTTATAGCCTGTGCAAACTTTGATACAATTTTCTACATGTTTGATAGAAACAAGGGTTTAGTGCTAGTAAGTTTGGCATCTGTATGATTCGTAGTTGTATACTCCACTTGCTTGTTTGTCGCCTAGGTTTAGTGTCTATATATTTGACACATGTAGGTTCATTATCTATCGATTCGACACATGTGTTGTTCAACACTTGCCATATCTCTTTTTCGATTGGTAAGTCTGAAACTTGTCATATTCTTTTTTCAATCAACAAGTCCAAAAGTTGTTATATCTCTCTTTCGATTGGTAAGTCCGAAATTAATCATATTCCTCTTTCGGTTAACAAGTTCAAATTTTATTATATCCTCTCTTTTGGTTCGTGTAGATATTCCATTTTAGCGCTCCTTTGTTTTTCTTAAGTCTTATCACACCATATCATGTTGTATTTAACTTTAGAGGCCTTTATCTTTATCCAAGAACTCTCTTAATGCTCATTTGCTAATCCTGACCATAAGACACATGCCTCACAACATTCATGTTAGATAATATATGAACTATGTTTTACATATCCAGTTCATTAATTTTCCATCCTTTTAAACGATTCCATGTGTTCTATTTAGTGGTCTTTATTATCTCATTAAATAACCTAATTGACCTTTGACTTGACGCCCAAATTTGATGTTTTGAGTCTGTGTGTGTAAGACGTTGAAACATATGCATCTTACATTAAACACATGCTTTTATGTGTCTTATATCTAATAGTTGAGCTATCATTTGTTTTCTACTTTCCTTTTTAGAATAATTTTAAATTCAAATTGTTTATATTTAAGGATATTTTTATTGATCATGCGTGACTTTAATCCAGATTTAATCAAGCTTTATTGTGCATTAATGGAGAGAATATTCCCTCATTAATGTAGTTGAACATCTGAAGAACGTAAAACGTAGGTTGTGTTGCATTCTATGTAGAACATTAAGGGTGAAAATAGAGTGAATATCAAGTGAATTTGTTAATATTCGAATTCGAATTCAAAAATTTTCATCTACATCCAAATTCATATTTGTATCTGAATAATTGTTGAATTTGACATCCGTATCAAAATTTGTTGGATGCACCTGAATTTGGATATTATCCGAATTTGATCGAGAAATATAAATACAAATATGTTTGTATTCGAAATATCTAAAATGTAAAATTATAAACCTATAAATAATAAACCTAAAACTGTAACATAACATTATAAGAAACAAAAACTACATGTAAGTTTGTTGCCCAAAAATAATCTACGATGGATAGAGAATTATGTGTAAAAACATGAAAATCAGGACTTACAATGTGCCATAAAAACATACATTCAGTGTAATTTTGGAGAAATTCAGGACTTAAAATGAAAATCTATGCACTTTTTGAGTGAAAAAATGAATCTTTAGGGTTTGGTTTCCAAATGTGTCAGAAAATCATATTTTCAGTGCAATTTTAGTGAAGCTTAGGATTTTACGTGCAAATTAATGAACTTAAGGTGAAAGAAAACTGAATCAGAGGGTTTTATGTCAAATTTTAAAGTATGAGAATAAGTAAAAGAAAAACACATGGGTCACACTACAAATTTACCAAATCAAAACATTATTAAAATGATTTATAAATGAATGTAGGGACTAATATGTAAAATAAAAGGACCTAAATGTAAGAAAAAGAAAAGAAATTTTTTTTAAAAAGTTTTAAAAACAATAGACGACCGCCGACGACTGCACCTCGCCGACGACGATAATCTGGGAAGCCATTCAAGGCTTCCTTAACGCCTGATCTTGTATCCAAACGGGTGGGAAGCAAGAAGGAAGAGAGGGGAGAAGATCCATCGGCTTCGATCAAGCTTGGAACGGCTTGGTTCTTCCCCCTACCTCGCTCACCGGCGTTGCGACTCCATCGACTGGCTCAAAAGAGGAAGAAGCTCCTGGAGGCGGCGATGCGGCATTTCGAGGCTCTTGGAAGGTTGTCGGGAAGATGGGGAAGATGCTTGAGCCAGCGGAGGCCAGGAGGGGTGTGTGCATGTCTCTTCCAAACCACCTCGCCGTCGACTCTATCTTCTCTGGTGAGCTCGACTTTGGGAGGTGGACTAGAGCTCCGGGGCGTCGAGTTACACCTCAGCAAGGCAAGGGGGAAGGAGAGGAAGATATCCAAGCATTCAGATGCAAGTACGACTGCGGGGACCCCTCTACCCATCGAACTCGTCGGCGTCTCGTCTCCGGCAACGGCATCTCCATTGGTTCAAGCTCTGCGACATCAAAGATGTCAATCATGAGGTCGGGAGTGTGAAGAGGACCATCGATTGGAGGCACGAAGGTCTACGGGCTGAGTTCTACGCACGTTTCCTCTTTCCCTCCCACTGCATGCCCTGACGTGGAGGAAAACTTGGGCCGAAGATGAAGAGAGAAGGCTGTCGGTGTGGTTCCAGCGAGGTTTCCGCTGTGCTCCTCTCTCTTTTCCTCATGGTTGCATGAGCTCAGGGAGAAAAGAGGAAAAAGGACTAGAGGTGGAGGTGTCCTGTGCATGCATGCATCAAGATAGAGTGCTCGTCTGAGTTCAGCGTCTTCTCCAGCGACGGTGTCTCCTCCGAATCGAGCTCGACGGCATTGGAGGCGCCCAGCAGGGGTAACTGGAGGTCACAGGGAGTAAGGAAGATCTATGAGTGAAGGCTTGGAGGTCTGAGAGCTAAGCCTTACGTTCACCTCCCTTTCTTCTCTCGCCGCATGGGTTCATCATCGAGCTCACCGGAAGACACTGACCTGGAGCTGTGGCGAGGCGGTTTGCTGCATCGCTTGCTTGCTCCATCAGACGTCGACGTCTCTTCCCAGATCACTGACCTTTGACGGCGACTGAAGGCTTCATCTGGATGTTGATAGTGATCAGAAGATAGCATGTCTGACCGGTGCAATGTGAGGTGTCTTCTTCTCTCTCCTTAGGATTGCATGATGCCAGTACGTAGAGGTGGAAGGAGGATACTGTCTGCGGCTGAGAAGGGTTGGAGGAGTGGCCAAAGAGAAGAATAGTGGCTTTCTGGGTGACGGACGAGGTGTTAAGGAGGAGGAGTATTGTGAAAATGAGATTTCACTGGAGAGAGAGGAAGTGATGTTGTTGTGCTTCCCCTCTGCTCGTCCTCCTTCCAAAGAACTCCCATGGAAAGACCCCCCTAGAGACTAGTAGAGAATAATTGAGACTACGTTTTACACTTCAGAATTGGAAGCTTCTTCCTGCAGTTGGATTGCCTTGTCAATTTTAGTTCTCTTGCCATTTTCTAATCCTTCCATGCCTCTATATATACCTGAGTACGTCAACTATTAAGGAAGAGGGAACTTGAAGCGAAAAACTTCCGAAGAGTTTTGGAGAGCTTTTGAAGTGAAAAATTGAGAAAATTGGGTGCGTGGAAAAGATAGAACATAATATTTCTTCCGACGATACTATCTTTAGACATAGAAATCGGACCAGGTCGGTCCAACTTGGGTCCAGAAACAGCAGTCGCGGGCCGGGTCGGCCTGCGAACAGTAAAAAAAAAAAAAAAACCGCAGCTGGCCGGCCCGCAAAGTAGCCGTTGCACATTTTTTTATTTTTTATTATTATTTTTTTTAAAACCGAATTTTCATCTATAAATACTCCCCCATATCTTTAATTTTTTTCCACAACTCTCTCAAATCTCCTTTACAAAATTCTCAAATATTCTCTACAAAATTCTCAACTTCTCAAGTGAAGATTTTGCTTTCGCTGTGGATTTTGCCCGGTCTTCTGCTCTCCAGACTCCTGTCTCCACGCAACAGTAGTTGAGCCAGCAACATCAAATTTTCTTTACTTCTAATCCCTCCAAATTCTTTACTTCTAATCCCTCCATTTTTTGGTTTTGGTTTTTGTGGGTTAAGGGTTTTATTTAAATTTTTAATATTAAAATGGCAAATTTTGATGATATTGGTAATATTGGTACCCATGATTATATCCCTAGTATGGAGTCAGATAATCCTCAAAATACC
>JAMKQA010248060.1:0-19538 GCA_024699735.1 Posidonia australis
AAGAGACGCAGAAGTACACCAGATCTGCTTATATAAGTCAAATCTAAGCCCACCATCATTCAAAGAAGAATAGCAAGATTTCACAGAGAAGGTGGAGGGGCTAGCAGGAGACCAAGTGATAAAATCACTGTCTGCCCCCAAGGTAGTGGAATGCAGAATATCAGAGAAAGAATCCAATTGAGATTGCATGATATCCAGATCACAAGAAGAAATGGAGGAATAGTCTAGAAACTATTAAAATCAGTATTGAACAATTGGATAACTTTAAACACTGATTCTTTTTCCACTTGCAAATAGAGAATAGTAATTTCAGCTTAACCCCATTCCTCTACTTTTGTTCCAAGAACAAAGTCTTTTTCTCATTTCCCAGTCTACAGAAGGAGAAGCAGTTAACTATAGAGAATGTGGATTTAAGGATCCTCCACAAAAGAGAACAGTGGGAAGAGGAGGAGTTAAGCAAAGTCCCATTACCAAGCTTCAAATATCTAACATTAATAAGCTCAGTCCAAGTAGCAAGAGAGTCTCCCTTAAGCAGTTGCCAAACTAATTTTGATTTCAAAGCTACGTTAAAATTCCGGAAGTTAATAATTCCCCAACCATTCTGTTTTTTTGTCCTATAAAGAGCACCTTGGCTGACAAGGTGAGAACCATGGTCAGCCAAAGGGTCAGACTTCCAAAGGAAGTTAAACCTGAGCTTATCAATGTCTTTTTGAGTTTGTTTTGGCATATGCAGAGTGGACATGAAATAAGTTGGAATAGCCGACAAAACAGAGTTAATCAGGGTAAGCCTGCCACCTAAAGATAGAAAATTGATTTTCCAATGAACCAGTTTAGAGGTAATCTTGTCCAAAACAGGGGACCAATCGTGTCTAGAGGCCCTCCTATGATGAAGATGAAGTCCTAAGTAGGTAATTGGTAATGTGGCAGCCTTGCATCCAAGAAGGTTACAGGCAGAATCAATAATATCTTGTCCAACCTGAATACCAGTAATAAATGATTTAGAAAAATTAATCTTGAAGCCAGAGCAAGATTGGAAACAGCATAATATACGTTTAATGTTAGTGATATTGTCCTTTCCTTCCGCAAGGAAAAGGATAGTATCATCCACATATTGAATATTAAGCACCTTAAAGTCCCTATTAGGGAATTGGATCCCATTAATGAGACCATTATTGAATGCCAGAAGTAATATACGGTTAAGTATGTGAATAATAATAATGAAAAGGAAAGGGGACAGAGGGTCCTCTTTTCTAAACCCATAAGAGGAGCCAAAGAAACCTTGAGAAGATCCATTCAAGAGAATGGAAAATCTAACTGAAGAAATACACATCCTAATCCAAACTATCAACTTAACCTCAAAACCTAAACCCTGGAGAACCTGAAGTAGAAAATCCCAATTTACTTTGTAAAAAGGCCTTCACAAAGTCTAGTTTGAGAAGAAAGCCAGGGATCTTAGAGGAATGCATATGATGAGAATTTTCCTAGGCAACAGGAAACAATCTCAAATAGATTTACCAAAAACGAAGGCACTTTGAGTGTAGTCTATAGTATGATTTAGAACAGGGGATAATCTGGAAGCAAGGGTTTTAGAAAAAAATTTCTAAATAATGTTAAATAAGCTGATGAGCCTGAAATCAGAGACAGTGTCAACACCTACCCGTTTAAGGATAAGGGCTAAAAAAGTCTGATTAATGGAAGCAAGTGTATCAGATCTAGATGATGTGTAAATGAATTAGAATATTTCCATTAAGTCGTCTTTAACCAGATTCCAGAAATGATGGAAGAAAAAGACTGGATAACTATCAGGTCCAGGACTCTTTTCACCATTTAAATTAAATACACTCCCCTTAACCTCTTCCAAAGTGAAAAGGGATTCAAGAAAATCAGGATCATTGATCTTGATAGGAATCATAAGATTCCAATTGAGGGCACCAGGAGGATAAACAGGACTGTTGAGTAGTCTGTAAAAGTGGCTCTCAAAAGCATTCCCAATGTCCTGAGGAGAACAAATAAGAACAGAGTCCACATTAATCGATGAAATAGTGTTAGAGCGCCTGTGCAAGTTGACAATCTTATGAAAGAAGGAAGAATTGGAGTCACCTTCTTTAAGCTAAGAGATTCTGAACTTCTGTTTCCAGAAAATCTCATCAACCTTAAGGAACTTTAAGTGCTTGTCTATAAGAGAATTCCTTTCTACCCAGGTAGCATTATCTAAACTGGAGTGCTTAGCCAGAGAATCAATGGAGAGAATACGGAATTCAATAACTGACAAAGCATGAGTTCTCAAAGCATTTGTTTGAGAAACCCACTTTTTAAGATAAGTCTTAAGAAATTTTAGTTTATAAGAAAATCTAGCAATGGGATTAGGAGAAAGGAATAAATCTCTGGAAATATTCCAGAATGCATGAATAAAAGGGATGCAACCATCAAAATGGATTCATGCCTTATAAAATTTAAAAGGAGCCGGACCCCAACGAAAAGATATCGTATTTAATACGATTGAAACATGGTCTGAAACAACCCTGACCAAACCAGAGCACTGGGAATTGGGGAACTTAGCCTCCCAGGAAGTACATACCAGAAAGCTATCAAGCTTTACCAACGTGGATACCCGCTGGAGGTTGGACCAAGTGAAGGAACAATTATTGAGAGAGAAATCTATTAATCTACAAGCATTAATGAAATCAATAACTAAAGACATATGTATAGAAGTCTTGGACCGAGAAGAGTGCTCGTGGGAGAATCTAATAAGATTGAAATCCCCACCAATGACCCAAAATTCATTAACCAGCAGACTAATATGACGGATCAATAAAAACTGATTTGAAATTAAAGAGACAAGGTCCATAAACTCCAGTTAGCCACCATTCCAAATTATCCTGAGCAGAATAAAAATAGAGTTTAAGGCAAAAGGTACCAAGGATGTGTGATCGTAGAGAAATCTTTCTACCATCCCATCCCATGAGAATGCCCCCAAAGGCACTAGAAGAAGGAAGAAAAGACCATAAGGAGATCTTCTCTCTCAATAGAACGAAAAAGGGAAGGAGAAAAATCCTCTTTTTTAGTTTCCGTAATAATAATAATATCACATTTTTCATTTCTAATTAGATTACGGAGAGTCCTATCTTTAAAACCCGCACCCAGACCCTAATGTTCCAGGCTCCTAAAATCATGGAACATGGAAGGAAAATTGAGAGGGCGACGCCCTCTCAAAAGAGAACTCTTTATTGTTCAGAACTAGGGGAGACCTCCCTTGATCACATGTGACTTGAATGTAAAATTTAATAGTCTCATCCAGAGACCTAAACTGGATCCCAATATTAGAACAAAAATCTTGGAAATGTTGATATGAATTCCAAAATAATGGATGAGACAAATCAGGCAGAATATGAGTAGCATAAGAATCAGAAATAGTAGGATTTTCAGTATGAATAGCATGATCATCGACATTAGACATGATCTAGGAAGAGAGATCAGTAATACCTGGAGCGTGAACAGGGGTGCCAGGGTGAGAGGAGGGCCCAGAGTGGGGAGAGTCAGTAGCAACTTCCTTTACCACGCAGTCATAGAGTGCTAGCAGCTTTTGGAATATTTCCATGCAGAGATTTCTAGCGCAGATCTCAGACTGAACAAAATTGGGATCGTACACAAGGGAAGATACAGATGCCTTTGATGATGATGAGACCTTTTACCATCCGTCTGATGCTTGAGTAGTGGGAGAGGACTTGAGCCATCCATCAGAGGTGGAGGGAGAAGGAGAGGCTTTATACCAACCTTCAGAAGTGAGGGGGACAGTAGGGATAGGCAGGATGCCCTCGGATCCAGAAGCGGGGCCATAGGGGAGAGGTTGAGAAAGGTTTCTCGTCCACACATTAACCTCTTGTTTTTTCCCAGGTTTACCGCCACGTCAGGTCTTGTTGGACTTGAAGGCTTTTCTATTAGGAGGGGGTGCTCTCTAATGGAGGGAAGGAGAAGGTCTAGAAGACCATTGTTGGGTTTGGGAGTTATATGACTCCTGAGCAGAGGGATCGCAAAGGTTCCAGTTAGCCCTAAACTTGATCGGATAAACGATCCTACCAAAAGTATAGAATCGAGTGTCCGGTAAATCTTTACCGTAGTACAACTGTATACGACACGTAGCATAGATTTGCTGTTTAGCATTATCATGGGATAAATCGACCTCCAAAAGGTCAGCAAATTCGACCACCATGCATTTGAAGACATTAACATTCCACAGTGGTATGGAATGCCTTCGAGCCTAACTCATACTCCTTCCTCCCTAAGTGTAAAAACTACATTAGTCTGCGAAGACCAATGAATATAAGTGGCCGGGAGAGATTGAAGGGAAGTGCCATAGAGCTTAAGGGTATCAGTCATGATTTTCAGGGAGGGGAAACATAACAAGAACTTTCTTGGAGCAGAAAGCTTGACTTCTACCCCCGAATTCAAGGACCAGTGGGTGGAGATGTGGTGCTCTAAAAGTTCTTTAATGAGTTGGGTAGAGTGGGAAAAGTCCAGAGCACAGCATGAAAGCGACAAAAGAAGGTCGCAAGTAGCTTCGAAAGGAGGGATAACAATAGGAGAATGGGGAGAGAGGCCAGTCATCGTATGAGGGTGGTCAGAGTTTTTGTTATCCTGAAAAAATTTACAAATAGCCACCGAATGAGATGGGGAAGAATAACGAAAGCACAAACCATTGTATTTACAGTTTCCCTTAGTATGACCAAGATGGCCACAAGAATAGCAACGTTTAGATTCTCGACATAAACTCATCAAGGGAGATGGCTTCTTACGACGAGAGATCGTAGTCTACTCCGGAAGCTCATCAATAGCAGAATCGGAAATGAGGGTGGCGAAACGAGAGCCCAATATGGAAGGAATAGAAGCGTCGAGAATGTCAGGAGCAGATCTCTCGTCAAAAGATATCTGACTGACAGGAGGACGTGGGGAGGAGGGAACGAAATCACCGCAGAGAGAGGAGATGGGAATCCCGCTGTCAGGAGACATGTCGCCAGCAATACACTGTGTCAGAACGGGTTCGGGCGAACCCGCAAGTCCCTCACAGGAGGGAGAACTGATTATGGAATCGGTACACGGATACAGGGGATTCGAATCAATAAACGAAAAAGTAAATGCAAGGTCCTCGAAAATAAGCGAAGAGCCAAAGACAGAAGGAGAAGAGACATCGAACCTGCCACTGATGGCGCTCTGGCCAGGAGGAGCAGGCGAAGGATCAGGATTAGATGAGCCAGCACAAGGCTCAAAAAAAGGCAAAACATAATTAACGTTAAAATGCTCGCTAGAAAAATGAAAGGCCCCAGAGATAAGAGAAGGGGCGGGGGGAGGGATTATGATAAATGGGGGCTTATCATACACCCGCGGGGACACGAGAACGGGCCCATCCCACTCAATGTCAGAGTCGCAGACGTCGGTGTCAGCTGGCAGGTCTGGAATCACGTGATCCTCCTCCCAAAGGTCTGGCAGACTAAGGAAAGAAGCGCCATTAACGAAAGAAGGGAATGTAATATGATTTAAGGAATTAATCGCAGGATAATCAACCTCGCAACTGAAAGGGGGATGGGGATAATCGGTAAGGTTATCACAAATCTTATCAGAAGACAAACAAAACTTACGAGGGGAAAATATCGAAAAACCCTACACAGATCTCGAGGAGCCAATATCGCTAGGCTTCATGAGCTCGCCTGAGAAGAACTCAGGGGCCGCCGTCCGTTGGCTTACCGGAGGTAAGATCACCGGAGCACCGGGGGCCAGCAGAGGATCAACACAAATGAAGTACTTCTGCTCAGGGGTAGATCCCCCAAACTCCCCCGAGAAAAGTCCCAAAAATGAGCAGAAAGTAAAGCATAGGCCATTAAAATCAAGAAATCTAGGGTAGCCATTCATAGATGAAGAATAGAATCCACATATCACCGGAGAAAAAGCATCAGCAATACAAATATGCAAATAGCATGACACCAAATAAAAAGACGGTGATAAAGATCGTAGAATATAGCAGCAATATAAACATATATCATTCATGAAAGGAAGCGAAAATCTAAAAAAACAAAGGAACGGTCCAAATGCAACCGTCAAGGAGCCTGATCGGGACGACAAGGAGTCGTCAGAGGCGATATAGTCCCGAGAAGAACCTGCCGAAGGACGAGAGGAAACTCCCATACCAACGCCAGCAGATCGAGAGGAGAAAAGAGAGGGAGGCATCCTCCTCTTGCTTATCGTGCAAGGAGGTACAATGAAACACGAGGGGGGATTAGAAGTTACCCGCGGAGGTATCACCTCACCGATCGTAGGCCTCCTGAGGAGCGCTTCTCCAACAGAAGCTTTGCACGTCGACCGGAGGTTGTAAAGGGGTGGATCATGACGAAGAGAGAGAGATCGTTTACCAGCCACCATAGAGAACCCAGACGAGAGAGCGCAGAGGCAGAGAAGGAGGGGCGCAGAAGGAGGGGGAAGGGGGAGGGGGGTGGAGAAGGGGCTTAGGGTTTCCGAGACTGCGAAAGCAGGAGGGCTAAAGGCGCGGGAGCAGGTTATCGCGAAAGCAGAGAGCGAAAACAAATGTGGTGAATGATGAAAAGAGTGTACTTACAGTGGAATCTATTGCAGGGCATTATCAAACGAGGTAAAAATGATTAGCATTTTAAACACATGGTAGCACACTTTTTTTGGAGTAAGAATTTGACTTCGGTTCGTCAACCCAATCTTAGAGGAGAATATGAAATCCACTGCGGTTCGACAATTGAGCTTAATTGAGTTGGGACTCTCCACGACAAAAGGTCTCCACCTTCATTTTCCTAAATGACTTTTTGGTCAATTCTCATGTTTGTAAATTGTGCTAATTTGTTTATTAGATGCCTAGCATACAAATCAACAAACCTAATCTAATAAAAGATACCAAATAGTTAAGATCAAAATATTATAGTCTTGAAACAAATCATCTTATAACCGCTTATTCTCAAGTTATACTTGAAAGAAGGGACTCAGCAAAATCAATGAAGCGGATAAAATTGTTATTCTAAGGTAGTGAGGTGAGCCTAATTTCGATCTTTGCTTTCTTACGACAGAAAGCATGTTGTGGCATGGGTGGCATTGATTACGTTCCTCTTCAATATTCAATTACATAGAAATCCACTTCACTTCTCACCAAGTTTATAGGTCAGGGAATCATCTTCAGAAGCTACAGAAGTTTCCTACTGAGGAAGTATCACTTAAAACTCAATCCAACTAAATGCACACTCGGAGCAATATAGGACAAGCTATTGGGTTGCATAGTCAGTAGAGGGGCACCGAGGATGATCCTAGCAAGGCTTGAACAATCATCAACATGCCTTCTCCTTTGACCAATTTAGTAATTTGCATGGTTACAATGATTCGGTGGAGATTTACTTGTCAAATTGAGTATCAGAAGATGTGTTCCCCAATGTTATTGCTAACAAAAAAGAGAAATCCTCCTTGATTGAGAGAACAAGTCTATATAAGAGGAGAAGCAAATTCCTGAACAGAAGGGAAAAATCTCTTGATGTTTTAGAAGAAAGTAATCAAAAGAGAAAAAAACTCAAAATAAGCACATCTTCTACCTATTCCTGTAATACGCTTCTTCCTCGATGGCATCCTCAAAAGACCTTTCTTTCCTTTGCCAATGAGAGACGTGATAACAAATTCCACTCTCCTCGTCCACCACTTATATTGTGATGGTGAATTGTTGCTTCCTTGCCTCCAAGTTCCAGGAAAATTATTTAATATCAGTTGGTTGTCTTGGTACGTCTTCCATGATTTGTTAAATTATAAACTTATTATTGGTTGAGATCATCATAGCTTGTAATAGGTTTAAAATTCGTTTTGGAGATGGAAATTCTAACAATGCATCTATGTTCTCTTCCTAATTTATATGAAAGAACGACTTTCTAAAGAAGATTCTTCTTTTCTTTGAGATTTTATGGTTTCATGTGGAAAATCACAATTACATCAATTTTAACGACAATCCAACTAGAGAAAAAGTACATGCACCACAAAGGACATGGATTACTCCTCGTAAAAACTCATTATCAATAAAAAGAGCACAAATGAGTGAAGGTAGAAAAACACATAGAAACAAGATGTTTCAATGTGGCAATGAACATCCAATGTGGCTAAGAAGTAGCTCCTGCACGGCCTCTAACTACTAAGAGAGAACAAAAGGTTAGAAGACCTAGGACCAGATGATTTTTACTTGGAAATGATAAGAAGATGATCAAATGCTTAAATCAATCGCTTGGAAGCAAGAGATGATAAGTGGATTGAGCTGTAACAATTGCATATTTTTACTCTATTGGGAGGGAAAGTGTCTCCTCTAGCCAAGTCTAGGGATTGAGCATGGGCAATCCATCTAAAATCTCGTTTGGAATCCCTTATTTGTAGAAGTCAGATTGTGAGGTTTTAATAGAAACTAGTTTCTTAGAGTATCAATAGAAACTAGATTTTAACTTAGTTATGGAAATCCTGTTTGACAAATAAATGTTCCACAGCAATAGTTAGATTCTAGCAATATTTATTTTACATATTTACCTCCCATATAATGACAAATCTATAAATAATAAGGACGTTTCTATGTAATTAATTTAAAAAATCAAGGCTACAAACATAAATGCATATCTCATTTATTCAACTTCTGCCAAAAGCTCTCTAGCTAGCTTCTGGAAAACCATGTTTTTTACACATGATTTTAAGATTCAGAAGCTATAACTTCTGTGAAAAGTAGGCTCTCAATACCCCGTTTGGAACTACTTTTGGGATATTTAATGGTTTGACAGAAACTAACCACTCAGAAGTTGTCTATAAGCAGTTCCTAATAAGGTCTTTGACTATATTTGGAACTACTTATAGACAACTTCTGAGTGGTTACTTTCTGTCAAACCATCAAATATTCCATAAGTAGTTCCAAACAGGGTATTGAGAGCCCACTTTTCATAGAAGCTATAATTTCTGGATCCTGAAATCATGTGTAAAAACATGATTTTCCAGAAGCTGGCCAGAGAGCTTCTCGCAGAAGTTGAATAAATGAGGTATGTATTTAAATTTGTAGCCTTGATTTTTAAAATTAATTACATAAAAATGTCCTTATTATTTACAAATTTGCCATTAGATGAGAGGTAAATATGTAAAATCAATATTACTAGAATCTAACTATTGTTGTGGAACATTTATTTGTCAAATAAGATTTTCATAACTAAGCTAAAATGTAACTTCTACAGATACTCTCAAAAGCCAGCTTCTATTAAAACCTCACAATCTAACTTTTACAAATAAGATATTCCAAACGAGGTCTAAGGCTAATATGGGACTACTATGTCTTGCTAACTCTTTCTATACACCCTGCTATCTTCATCCGCCTCCTCCATGCATCATCATCATTACTATCTCTCTTCACGATATTTTGTCATTAATGCTCGACCTGATCGTCTTTAATATATCTTGTCCTCCCTAAGCAACATTAATGCTCGATCCAACCACCTTCAATATGTCTTGTCCTCCCTTAGCGACATTAATGCTTGGATCGTTCGTCATCATTGCATCTCTCAAATGTTTGAGACTCATTAGGCATTATTACCTCAAGCCTCACTTGCATAAGTCTAATCGATTTTAGGCCTTTAGGTCGGTCCATCCCTCATGAGCTCGACTCGAACCATAGCCCTTGACTGAACTGTGCCTAACAAATTGGGTCAAGCTTGGGCCAAGTTGAGTTCTAACTTGACCCATTTTAACTAAATAAAAAATATATAGTATTGTACTTAAATATTATTTAATTAACCAAAACAAGATTTTATTAAACAATATACCATTGAAATTACATAAACAACCAAACAATGTAAATAGAATTACAAAAGAAAATATATAATTAGTAAATCAAGGTTTTATTAAAAAAAGAATCTATTAATTTACACACACATATATATATATATAGGCAAACTATCATGTGAAGTCCGTCTTTATTTTTATTAGATAAGACCCTTCATCATCTATCATTAATAACACATCTCATAATTAAGATTAAATCAAAATTTTAAATTAACAAAACCACCCATGTTGTAATTGTGGTTTTGTGATTTCTCATTTTACCTCTATTTTTATTTAATATCTTTTCTTTAATGGTAATATCAATTTTTTATATTTGTAACATTTTATTTTTTTAAATTTTAGTTTCAATTTTAATTTCACATTTCTTTATTTTTGTTTTAGTATCACTACTTTTTCTTGATTTTCTTTTAGTGTCAATTTTACATTTACTTGTCTTCATTTTAATGTTACTATCTTTTATTCTTATAGCTTTAATATCTGGGATCCTCACTGTTTTCAATGTATATTGTTATAAAAAAAACCTCTTTCTTACCCACTTCCATTCTCATCACATCAATAATTAAAACTCATATACTTCATCCAACAAAGCATCACTCATTGGAATCAATACAGAACTAAAAAAAAAAAAAACCATTTCCTTTCTTCCATGATCATAGGGGGCAGGCGGTTGTTGTGAAGGAGAACTACATAGAGGGGGAGGAGAATCTTGGGAAGGAGGGGCGCCTGTGAATCAACAAGGAGGGAGAGGATGATCTATAGGGGGGGATAGGGTAGGACGTTGTATTCCCACCAAGCGACCACCGACCATACCACATATGAGAGGAGACTAAGGGGTAACAAACAAGAGGGGAGGAGGACACGACTGTAGTAGACGTCAAGAGAGAGGTCGTCGGGAGTGACCGACGAAAAGGGATGACTACCATGGCAATAGGGGGCAAAGGGGACGATTGACAATGATAGAAATGATTGCTGCGCCGTTTTAGTGGAATGGGATGGAGGAAAGGTGGTGGAGAGGTCTTAAAAATAGATGTGAAAGAGATTTTAAATTTTAAAATGAAAATTTTTGGTAGTTTTAAAAAACAATTTGTGATTTTGATTAAAATTAAATCAATAGATGATCTTCATAATAGATAAACATAATTAAGGACTTTAATATCATATGGATGAACCTTATTTAATATTAACAATATTGAAACTTACCTTTTGTGTGTGTGGTAATGCTGTATATATATATATACAGATATACATACATACACACACATATACATACATACACATGAAAACTAGACAATATTCAGCCAAGTTGGACTTGAGCATCGTCCAAAATTCACCTAAAAAGTGTACATAACAAACTCCAAGAATCCAAGATTTACTTAAAGTATTGTTTCATTGAATATTAAATTTCTAAGATAAAGTTCTGAAGTACCTCGTAATCGAACAAAGATGAAATGGGTCGGAGTTGTAAGGGCGAAAATGCATAGGCCGAAGCACACAATATGCTATTCAGCTATTAACTCAAAGGTGTTTACTGAAAACATGGGTCATATTATATATATAATCGACATACCATCTTATTGATGACATGCCATCTCCAACCAAGTGGCTCAATTCAGCCATGTGTGGTAATGCTGTATACGTATCAAGACATGATTGAAGGCAAAACCAAAATGGTCCATCCTTATCTCCAAGTTTATTGTGCACTAGGTTTTGTGTGTTTCTTATTGGATATGGAACAGATCTTGGCTACATTTGCTACACGTCTCTGTTACCGTTTTTTCTTTTCTTTTTTTGATGAAAGGATAGTGCATTAACAGAGTCACAGTACAAACCAACTGAAACAAAGTTTTCCACAAATAAACAAACACACATCTCTGTTACCTTGATATGGTTATTATTATTATTATTATTTGTTGAAAACGATTTTTAATATATATTACAATCATAACAAATACTTAACAATGAGATCATCACTAAGTGAAACGGATTTCCATAACTTTTTCTTCCATTGTATAATATCCTTAGGAATCGAACTCCCGATCTCTCATACAACCACAAAAAGACTTCATCACTAAATCAAATGATTACTGATTACAAACCTTGATATGAATATTGTTCTTGTCGTCCATTCTTTTAAATCAACCAAAAGAAAAGCTACAACACTAGAAAGGGAAATGCCAATTTTCTTGCATCACCTGCCGACAACCATCATTTTTGCAACATATTGAATACGGATCCAACAGTAATGTGATCCTTATGCCTTGTTAGGAATAATATTATATTTAGAAATATTTTGATCGATCCATATATCATTCGCAATATTATCTGTTTAATATCTTCTTGGTCGGGAAACATTGACACAGCTCTCCCAGACAAGAGGATGTCTAATGAGATTGTTAGTATGCAACAGGAGTGGAATAGAATCAAGACTAACTTGACCACTCATATTATAACATCTTTTATTGAAATTTCCACTATAGCTACTACTTCAGTTGATCCTACCCCTAATGCTGTGGAGGACCCTTTCAATATTGAGAGTGACTCGACTACTGGTTAAATCTTTTTTCTTACTTTATTACTGGACTTTGTGGAATTTTTGTGGGCATGCCAATTGTATAATTCGAGCAATATTTTGCTGTTTTATTAACCCTTTAGCATATTTTCATCTAATACCTTATTGTGATACTTTTTGCTTGGAGGTGATTTCATAACCAAGTATCAATTTAATATATAATCTACAGATTGCAAAAAAAACATATTGAATATGGAGCCAATGTACTTTTTACTATAACAGTATTTGTTTAAAATTTTGAAATGTAGATACAGAAATGGATATATGCCAGATAAGGAAATTGAAAAACCATATTTAGAGAAATCCATATGCAAACATTTATTAGATATTTTTCGAGTATCGACTACAAAAAAGCAAATACAGTCAAATTCAAATATGTAATAAATAAATATTAATAGAGTCGATGCAATTATAAAGTTGATAACATATTAATATAATAATTCACAAACCATAAATCTACAAGATAAATGTCAACTATGCATTCAATACATGTATAACTCCGTGGAAGACAAAAGTAAATGAATGACACTAAATATAAACATAAATATATCTCATAAATAATATATTTACAACAACTAGAAGAACAATACAAATGGAGCCAATACAAAGTAGATATGTCCTTTTACCCGATCTATATACAATACAAATACACTTTAATACATTAATTGATTTCCATATTTTAAATGGAATATAAGTAAGGATAATAATCAAATCTTAAGAGAATAAGTGATGAAATGAACAAAAATCAATTATAAATATGTTTTATATTTATATAAATTAATATAGTATTTTCACCATTATTATTTATTCTAAATACAAATATTTGCAATTAATATGTTTATTTTATATTATTATAATAATTAATAATAACATATACCATTGATGTAGTAATTAAGGTCATTGTTTTAAAAAAGGTATTGTGTTCAAATCACATGTAACCCAAAGCAATTGACTTTTGATTCATTTGTTTATTCAATCAATGAGTGTTAACAATTAAAATTCTTCCCTTTACTTTTTGTTTTTTGTATCTCATTAAACATTGAAAAAGTTCTATTAGTGCAATTTGACTAATTTTTAATAAAAATTTAAAGCTTATATCTCTAGTTTTTTAACAAAGCCCATTGTTAGTGTTTCTATGGTTAAAACAAATAAATAATAAATTAGTTAATAAGGTACTTGTAATACATATTCAAAAAGTGGATTATGATGTGATATACACTCCAATTATATCCACTCATAATTGAAGTAATTAAGAAGTAGAATTCAAACATTAGATCTAATTATATGATGGTTAAATCAAGTTACACCCATGAGAAACACAAGGACCAAGTTTGCATTTAGATATCCTTTTCCTATGTCGGCCACCAATAGGCTAGTACCCAAATTCTCTTCTTTTTTTTAAAACATCACAAATAAATTAAGGCTTCATCTATCAATCAAATTGATTTTTGTTATTTCTACAAAATTTCAAAAATCTCACTCTCATGACTTTTTAAATTTTAACCTATAACTATTAAATAACAAATATTTCTATACCATGTCATCAATTTTGAGAAAATTTGAAACCAGAAAAAGCCACAAATAAATGTATCTTAAGAAGCTAAAAAATCCACATCGTAATGGCTTGTTGCCAACACCAAAGCACATAAAGTCTTGATCAAAGTGCTGATTCAGGCATTAACTCTCTCTTGTCTTGGTGTATCGGCCTATTAAGTCCTTTACAGTGATACTTCCACTTCTGTAGGGTCATTAGGCTCTAAACAATGTTCCCCACATGATGTACAAATAGCCCTGTAAACGGAACGAGTATGGGACAAATAAAGCCTTACCTTTTAAATTCTAACGAATATAAATCTACATTCTCTAAGTTACTATCCTTACCCGCTTTATTACTCGTAGTGGGATATAGAACGAGTAAGGTAAATGGATAATTGAATAAATTTATGTTTAAGAAAAAAAAGACTGTTTAAGTATATAAACGTTTATTTGATTAAATTCAAATGATACATAGTAAATAGTAACACCATATACTAGAATGTTTAAACATATAAACACATATCAGATTAAAATATCGTGTTTGAAAACAATAACAATGATAGAAGATAGTACAAATTAACCTCCCCATGTCATTATAAATTCAAATAAAAAATAGAAAAAACTGAAATCATTCATATTCAAATAGGATTCTGCATCATCAAGCTACATGGCCATAACAATAGTATGCCTACAACATAAAAAAAAAAAGAAACTAAAACTAGGCCTGTAATAAAATAGCTACATTAGGCCTGTAGTATAAAATATCAATAGTATGTTTGCTACGAAAGCTTGGATTTGAACATCCACAAATCATTAAGATCAAGTATTTGTACTTCTACAGATTGAGATATTTTAACAGTAGATAATTTAATTAAGTTGCAAGAGAAGGTAATGAGAAGAATCCCTTATTCAAAAGAAGAGGCTTGGGATTTGAGAAGAAATGAGAACATCGAAGTACAAAGATCTCTCAAGACCAAAGAACATAAAAGGGCCGAACTAATAGAATGGATATTGACAAAGAGATGAATGGTCACCCATTAAAAGAGGAATGGTCCAAAACCTCAACTTGACTTGGGCGAGTAGAGTCGACCCTAGCTTCACCTTGTTGTCATCAACTTCTAAATCAAGGGAATCGAGAAATCCAAAACTTGAAAGAGACCAAAAGCTATTAGACAAGGCACAAAAGGGGGTGCCAAAGGTGGAGAGAAGTGACCGGAAGTCTAAGAGAAGTCCAAACTAGACTATCAAAGGCTAAGAGAAGGAGGAGGTGCCAAAGCTGTTGAGTTGAAGAACTAACTGAACTACATGAGGCAGAGAGAAGAAAAAGATGGAGAAAAAGAACGAGAATGACGACTGAGAAGGAGAAGAAGAACAAGATTGCCGTAAGAGATGGTTTTCTTATTTCTAATAATATATTGTCTTTAGTGCCTTATCCTGCATTTTTTGTTATCACTTTGGTTTGTGTTTGGTTTGCAGAACTTGGTGGAAGTCAGAGGTAACTCCTTGTAATTCCATAGTTTATCTTCTTTTTAGGTGGTCAATGGAGCAGTGATGGTTACTTATCAGTGAAGTTTCTTTTTTAGGTTTTATTGACTGGTGGGATCAAGAATGCTTGTGCAAAGTGGATTTGGAATCATCACATTCGAACGAAGGTGTAGTTTTTTGCTTGGCAGTTGCTTCATTGAGGGGTGCTGATGGAGATTGCGTTGAAGCATAAAGGTTTTCAACTTGCAAGTAGATGTTCCTTTTGCTCTTGGGGAGGATTTGTGGCATTTATTCTTTAAATGCTCAGATATGAGTCATTGGTGGATGAGTTTGATTGGGATTGACAGTCATTCTATCCTCCCTGTGACTCTATAGAATATTTTGGGAAGAGGTAGTAGACTTCAAATTGTATGGTTTGTGCTACCTCATGCTCTGTGGTGGCTTAGATGGCTGGAAAGGAATAGAAGAATCTTTGTTGGGGACAGTTGAGACAATCTTCGATGGAAAGAGAAGGTTGTTGCTATGGTGGTTCGGTGCTCTCTGGATAGACCTAATGATGACACTTGTTCAGATAAGGAGATTACTGCTTGGCTGAAGAGTTTGCTTGTTGTTTGAACCTTTTTGTGTGTGTTTTCTTCTTTCTTTATGTTTTTTCCTAGTTTCCTCTGTTGTCCTTTTCTATGGTTCCACCTGTGGAACATTTTTCTGTATTTTTCGTGTACTCACCTTCTGAGTAGGTCTTATTTTGTTTTTTTAATTGGTTTTAATGATAATCGCCATTCAGTGATTAAAAAAAAGATTTGCTCTAAATGATCATGGATGGGTGATCACTGGGAGCTCATTGGACATGGGGTGTTAAGTAATTCTGTCACTTGGATGCTTCACTTGTAGTGTTAGACTGAAATGTCTAAAGTGGCTCTATCCCTTGGCCCTTGCACATGTTGTCTTCTAAGGAGCACCTCTAGGTCAACCCCACAGAGTGTGGACTAATAAAATACGTGGTCTGATTGTTAACACTCTTTTAGACCCATTTACTGGTAACTGACCATTGCTGTTAACCATTATTGCAAACCATTTAGATCTTGTATTTGGTATGGAAGAGTAATTCTCAGCTCCCATAAACAAACCAATGTTAGTAAAGAAATAATTAGATTCTCTAAATTGTTTCAAGCTTGAATGTTTTCCCCAAAAAGGCTTTCTTTCAAGAAACATACAAGTTGTAGGTATTCATGTCTGCAATACCCACTACCCAGTCAACAAAGGGATCCACAGCATTTGTCCAAATATGGGGGGAAAGATGTCTTAATTTCTGAATGCATTGAGACGCAACTTGTCGAAAAGAACCAGATAAAGATGTTGTACGGAGAAGAACAGTTTTCAGGGATTGATAAGTGAAAGGCTGAAGAATATTCACTGTTGGTACAAAAGATTGCCTGTGAAAGTATGGTGACACAAAATGTTTTATGTTATCCAATTACAAGGCTTTTCTGCATTGAATTCTGTCTTAAGGATAATTTAAGAGATACAAGGAAAGCGGTCCTATGTAATAGCTTAATCGGGAATGTAGTGAACTACAAGACTTGGAATTAAATGGCAAATACAACTTATGGAGTTAGATATATATACACTGTATCAGATAAGCAGGCTTTACAGAACAACAAGTGGCAAAAAAATAGATTATCTCAAAAAAAAATACAGCATAAATCAACTCCTGATATAACGAAGAGATAAGGGGAAAGCTGTTAAAACAGAGTTAAGAAGGAGATACCAAAACAGGAGGGAGAAGGCACCTTGATAAGCAATCAGCAGACAGTCCATGAGAAATCAGAAGTAGAAGAAGAAGTTGATAACAAAAAAAAAAAACAATATCCACGTGCTTATAGTTCTTGCATGCCATCAAAATTCAGAAGAGACCAGAGAAACTTTTCAAACATGCCACTACTTGATGTTTATGTCATCTATAGAAAATGCAACGACAGACACTAAAATGAGAATCAAAGATATAATAATAGCCCAATCAAACAAAGAGGAAAGGGAACAGTGTAGAAAAAAACAAAAGAAAGATAACTTTTCAATTGTCAAACAATGGCGAACCAGAAAAAAGAGAAGATCAACGGCAAACTGAAGAAACTAGGAATACTGCAGTAGAAGACTTTGTGTGCACGCTTAAATCTGGACCAAACTAAAGGAAATCAATTAAAAAGCATACGCAAGTATAAAGATGCCAAAAGAAAAAAAAATCAGGCACCTCAGTCCGGAAGCAGCACGTGATGTGCGCGTCGTATTTCTCAAACCCTGGAGGCAACTCGCCATCATCCGCGGCACGTCGTCCTGGAACGAAACGGAGCGAAGAGCAGGAGTCAGTGGAGGAGGAAGCACGAGAAGGAGAAAGAACATATCAGAACAGTAGCAAAGAAATAGCACAAGTCTGCGAAGTCATCGTGAAGAGTGGAAAAAAGAGGAGCGAGGCGTCGCACATTGGAGGAGTGGGTTGTGGCGGGTCGCTTCTCGAGGACTTCTGGTGCGCCTGTTCTTGGAGGAGCCGGAGTCCTAGGGTTTTGCTTGCGCGCGGTGGCGGTGGGGAGTTTGGAGGTAGAAGACAGCGCGGGAGTGGAGAGGCGGGCTTTCCCGTTGTCTATTATACCCTCCTATTTTTCTTTATTGCAGACCCTTTGCCTGTGATGATAAATAGGCATTATGGGTTTTGTTCGGAGTAGGAAATGAAATTCTTTGCCTTTTTTTTACCCTATACATGACATGAATATGATAAAATTTAATAATAATTTTTTAATTATTGTAAAATATTTATATGATTCATAGTTAATATTTATAATTTTATTTTGACTATTACCTGATTTAACACAATTACAACCGATTGAATCCAATTATTACAATTTTAACATTGAAAATAGATTATTAAGTATATTATTACTAAATTGAATATAAATATATTTTATACATGTTTAAAATTAATGTATTATTAATAATTAAATATAATTTTACCAAAATACAAGAAATATTAATAAAAAAATAATAGACATGATAACACAATTAGTCCAGCACATGTGTAACACCTAGAGAATTTATTTTATTGTAAATATACAATTTTTAATGGATTTTATGATGTGTGAGTGTTGTTCGTGCATGACCATTTTGGTAATTCTATGGTTTTGTATTTGAGTCTCACTGTTTAGTTTGTTTTTTGTCTTGTTTTTTTGTGGACACTATGCTTGTGCCACTGTGCACGTGTGGATGTGTAGGTGAAAACCATTTGCAGAATCCTATGCTTATATTGGTTGGTGTTGAAACAACATGTAGCTGTATGTGCACGTTGAGTAGCAGCAATGCACACATGCAACTACCACCAGCCATGCGTATTTAGCGAAGGACAAGTTGTGTCTTCCCTGCCACTCCTCCTCCTCTTCCCCTCCCCGCCCACACTTACTCCTCCACCTTCTCCCTCTTCCCTTGCCTTTCTTCCCCTGCCCCTCTTTCCCATTTCTTATTCTTCTTCCCTTTTCCACCCAATATAGTGCAATGGCGTTTGGGCTAACCAAAGAACTCTAGACCTCTTCCTTAGCACCAAGTAAGCTCATGGGACGGCCAAAGACGTGGGGAGGGTGGAGGATCACCGATGGTCAACATGGTTGAGTGGAGTTGGGCGATAGGTGTGCTAGAGGTTGTCTCTGTTGGATCGGATAGCTCCTCTAGAGGGGGGGTGAATAGAGAATTAACACTTTTTAATTACTTAGATCGGTTTTTACAGATTAATGATAAATTACATACAAGGAGATTATTAAACAGATAAAACAAGCTTAATTACTTATGCAATCTATATATCATACAAGAAGAGGATGAGAGCAATTAATATGGACAAGCAATTTATAGTGGTTCGGCAACCCAGCCTAGTCCACTCCTCAAGACCCTCTTGAGATTTTTCCCTTATTTAAAATAAAATAAGAACTTACTTGTTGGCTACACCACCAACGCTTACTTGCTCGTTCCATTTCTCAATCCCCGAGAAGCTAGAGCCCTTCACTTTGATGCTTATACAGAGTATAGAACTATCTCGCTCACAGAGAATAACAACAACAGAATT
>JAMKQA010248061.1:0-20113 GCA_024699735.1 Posidonia australis
ATTTGATCCTACAATTGGTATCAGAGTGGGTTTCTAGGAATTAGATTTAAAAATCTACTAGAATACATGGCTACCTCATCTTTTAATAATAATGTTATGGAGGGTCAAAGTATTAACCGACCAACATTCTTTGATGGAATAAGTTATAGCTATTAGAAATGTAGAATGATAATATATTTAAAATCCATAAGTTTTGAATTATGGGATGTTGTCTTAAATGGATTCAAGTTAAATTCTACATCTTTTAAGGATTGGAGTAATGAGGAGAAACAACTTGCACAACTAGATGCTAAGAGATTAAATATTTTATTTTGTGCTGTGAGTAAGGAACAATTCAATAGAATTTCCAATTGTAATAACTCACATGAAGCTTGACACATTTTAGAAGTCACTCATGAAGGAACCAATCCAGTTAAAGAAACCAAAATAAATATGCTAGTCAGAGTCGACCTTTGACCGGGCGGTCAAGGTTAGTTTCTTTTGGATTTTCGCAGGCGTGAAATCCTTCTCCTTGGCTTTTGACCGGGCGATCAAAGTCGACTTTCGGCCGGGCGGTCAAAGTCGACTTTCGACCGGGCGGTCAAAGTCGACTTTCGACCGGGCGGTCGAGGTCATTTCCTTTCCTGTTCCTTGGATTTTCGCAGGCGCGAAATCTAGCTACTTGAGCTTTTGACCGGGTAGTCAAGGTCCTTTTCTATCCTTTTCTCTTTTGGGTTTTTGCTGGCACGAAATCCCTTTGCTTGCCCTAAGTCCGTGCGGATAGGGCCCTTTCTTTCTTGTTTGACAAATAGTATGTTTGTCATGCTCCTTTCTTTGGGCTGGTATCCCCAACTACTCGACTGACAATCGTCACGCTATCTGGCGTTCGGATTGACAAGACTTGATTGACTTGTCATATCCCGCCTTCTTCAGGTTGATAACCTCAATAATCCGGTTGATAAGTTCGACAACTTATCATTTTCCTGCCAGTGGTTCCCTCTATGCGCAGAATTTCTTTGCTTTTGCCATTTTACTTCAGCATCAGCATTGCATCGCCTTACAAGCACTCATTATTCGTATTATCAATGTTAGCATCAAGCATCGGCTCTTGCATTTGCATCTTGCATTGGCATCACGCATTTCCAGCATTTTGATCAGTAGTCGCATGCATTTTGCATTTTCATTTGGCAACAGGGCATGACCTTCGGTGCATCCACCAGATAAGTGACATAATGCCTACAGCAAACACCATTCCTTCGCATCCTCAAAATGGGAGTATCTTGTCAACCCTGAGCATCGGTCTCGGTTCCCTTAGTCCCTCGACCTCGCTCAGGAAGAGACATCTGTAGACATCCCGATTTTGAGGTGGCTCATTGGTAAACGCTCCAGATGTTGCCTTGGAAGCAGGATGCTCAACCACTTTTGAATCCTATTCAACCTTTCAACTAGCCAGAGATCATTGCATAAACCGACCACAAGCCTATGGCCCAATTAGCAATTCAGGTAGCTAGTGGAGAGCACCAATGTGGAGAACCTGATTGGAGCACTACAGTGGCACACCTAGCTGGAGCACCAAGGTGGCGCACCTATCTGGAGCACCATCCTGGCACACCAAGCTGGCGCACCTATCTAGAGCACCATCCTGGCGCACAACCACCTCTCAGGCTGCTGGCTGCTAGCTTTCCACCTCCCATGTCTGTAACCCTCACCAATGAATATGCCATGGGAATCTACGCCAGACTCTTCGTTTGCGAGACTGTTTGCATCCCATGGGAGTTACCGTTGTGAAGCTCTATATAAGGACCCCCATTAGCAACCATTTGGCAAACTTGGCTAATCTTGATCAAGCTATCTACTCATTCTAGCAACTCTCTCTCGTTTTCTTGAGAACACCCTTGCACTCTAGAGCATCTCCAGCCCCTCCAAAGCAACAAGGAAGTCTTATCTTGGGTTTCCTAAGAAGGAACACCTTAGACAAGGTAAGTTTCTCTCCTTTCTTTTACTTTTAATCTTAATTCTTGCACTGGATAAACATGCTATGAATATCATAGGTATTCTGATTTTATGCTATTTACATGAGAGTTTTAGGATGAGATGATTGCTCCTTGTATAAGACACTCTACATGTAAAATCTGAATAAAAATTTTGCATTGTAATGTTTCTGCAAATGGCCTTTCTTCTCTGTTTCTTTACACAAGGAACCATGATTCATGCACATGTATGCTAGGAAATAAGCAGCAAATATGTTCTTTATGTATTCATCATTTGCATATGGTTGTCAAGTTCACTCACTCATTTCTCATCCTTTAGAATCCCATGCAAGTATTTCAACCCATAACCCATGATTTGTCATGATTTGAAACCAAATGATAAAAGGCTTTCAATTGATTGTGTCTCATCATGTTTCCGGTTTTTTTTATCATTTACATAACTGATCTGGGTCAGGGAAAAATCATTGATCTCTGAAATCTGGACCAGATTCTGAATCTGATTGTAGTCTGATTCAGGGTTTCTGGGGAGCACCATTCTGGCACACCAAAGTGGCACACCAAAGTGGCACACCAGAGTGGCACAACTTACCAAACCACCACTCTGGTGCACCAGTCTGGTCATAGAGTAAATCACCCTGTTTGCATCATAATCTGCATGGTTTCCCGGATGCTTTTGACTCTGATTTTCCTGGTGTTGATTCTCTGGTATTATGTCTTTGCATGCATGTTTTCAGCTTGAGATGACATTGTTTTTAAGACCTTTTGCACCTTGCATATTCAGTCTATTGCTGAAATCTGGTAGGTTGATTGCCCCATGAACTCCTATATGGAGGTTCTTATGCATCAACCCATGACCCAGATCTAGGTAGCATGGCTGAATCTTATTGTTCTTACTTAGCATAGGGAGGGTGAGATCTTGTGTGAGGCATACAACCCTTAAGCACAAGACCCATGTTGTGTTTTCATATTTAGATTTTAATAGATGTTGATGATGCATTTCTTGATGAGTTTACAAGATTACAAGGGTTTTACATGGCATTGCATTCTGGTTTACATTATATTACATGGCATAGCACTGCATGGCATTCTGATTTCCTCTGGCACACTTTCCTGGCACCCAAGTAGAGCACATAGGTGGCGCACCAGACTGGAGCACCAGTCTGGCACACCACATAGGCGCACCAGCCTATTTTCTGTTGCACGCAGCAACATTTGGCATGGTATTTAGCATGTTTCCCGTTTGGATTTGCTTTTGGTTTTCTCTTGTTGTCTTCCTGGATATATCAGGAAGACCCCACTCTGTTTTCAGCTTTTTTATGCATGATAGTTCATGTTTTGCATATAGTAAAGTGAGGATGAAAATCACTCGGTGTTATTAGATCTTTGATCATATCTATGCAACATCCTTGCACCGGTGCTTGACCCACCGCACGGGTGACCTTTTTGAGCATTAGGACACACCCTACAACCCATGCACCCCTGTTTAGCATAAGGCACCATTTGCATGTAGCATTGCATGGCATATCGCCCTTAGGCATACAGAAAAGGCTGAAAAGTCGACATTTCATATAAGTAAACAAGAAACCCATTAAAAGACCGATTTTCGGGCACACGAGGGTGCCTAATACCTTCCTCGTGCGTAACAGGGATCCTTGCCCATTTCTGGTTTATGAAGACCTTTTCCATTTGCTTTATTGCATGATTTGAATGTTTTAAGTGGTTTTCCTCGTCTTCCGTTTTTAAATAGACTAGGTGGCGACTCCTGCATTTTATCATTATTTTTATTGATTTGTCGTGACTTTGCCTATCCTCCCGCATTTGGCCTTTCGCGCCAATCCCGAGGCTGTCACTGGCATGGTTACAGCGACAGATGGGACGACTCATCAAACTATCTAACCCTTTGTCAGGTCCTCCGGCTTCTGATAGAATTCCCGGACACCAGAAATTGTACGGCGTACCCGCTCTAGTAGTAAGCCTTGATTGTCGGCCTCTGAGGGCACAGGACCTCGACCCCCATATGAGCCGCCAACCAATCCTGTCAAGACATCAAGTCAGTGAAGAAGTGATGTACCAATCTTAGTAGAGTCCGAGGCTACTTGTACTAGCACTCCACTGCCGTGGAAATGGCGACACTGATGAAGGGCACAATCCAGGCCGTGATAAGTCTCCACTAGAATCATAGGGGCAAGATCAATCTGTCTGCTCACCACCGCCAAGGCGATCTCAATCACCATAATCGTTACTGTCATCCGACCATGGCTGAATATGAGCTCTCCAAGGAAGCGGGTGACGAGGCCACGTAGCCATAGGTCCTCACCCAGCTCAGAACACCTCAGAGGTGGACAAAGGTCCCTAATGTGTGCATATGCCACCTGTTTAAGGATGAAAGCCCATGAAGAAGGGACAACTCGACGACCCATGACATTGCAATGACAAAGGACATGAGCATCGTGGACGCGCGGCGAAGATACGTGTAACCACTAGGACATTTTGCCCCTATACATGAGGCATGGCAGTGACGCACGTTGGAGATGCACGTAATGACTAGGGATTTTCATTCATTATTGTAATAGTTTGTGGCACGTGCTGCAGAGGCACGTAGCAGATGCACGTAAATGATAGGAGTTCCCAGCCAAATTGCTACTATTTGTGAACTCATCGAGCTGGAGCAAAACATGCAAAAATCAATGAAGCATAATCAAACCACAATCACAAGCAGACATATACAAGGCATAACAGAGCAAACAACTTAAAGAAACATCCAGATTACATGTCAAGGATACCTGTCAAATTGTATTAGTTACAAGTTTAAATCAGCAATACAACAAAATTTGAAACAAAGTGGCCTATCCCTAAGCCTCATCAGTACTATCATTTGAGTTTCTCCCCTGCGAAGCGCAAGCAATGTGGCGGTAACCCTTGCGCCGCAGTCGTCGGGCGGTCGATGTCGAAGCCACACGAGCATGGGCGTGACTAGGAGCGGAGCTAGAAGCGCCCATCAGGTCACCAACAGTAGAGAAGTCCTTGTCAAGCTCTAGGATGGCGTCATTACCACTGTTGCCATTGACAACATCCTCTAGCTGGGTCAACCCTTGAGATATGGAAAAGTCAGTCCAGGGCAAGTACTAAAATTGAAGTAACTACAGATACGGGTTATGAATCAAATACTTACCACCATGCACACAAGCCTGCCACCAGGGCTGTATCACAGTAAATCAATATTGTCAGTCCAGCTAGTTGTTTTTTATTAGGAAATTAAAGAAAACAACATGTATAGACACATGTCCCAGGGATATTGCTTTACTGTACGAGCACAACTAGTTCTTTAATTTCCTAATAAAAAACAACTAGCTGGACTGACAATATTGCTTTACTGTGATACAGGCCTGGCGGCAGGCTCGTGTGGTGGTAAGTATTTGATTCATAACCTGTATCTGTAGTTACTTCAATTTTAGTACTTGCCCCGTATCTACTGCCAGGCCTGTATCACAATAAAACAACCTGTACAAGCGCGCCCGTGATGTGCAGCTGTCCCAGGGATCGAGCTTGGCCCAACTTAGCCTCTAACTCTATCACACATTCGGTCCTTGCATCGTTTTATGCCTTCCAGTTTGATTACACTTCTGTTTTAGCATGTTGCATTTTTTTAATCACCTTGTTTTAATTCTCATGCATCATCCATGTAGCCATACGTTAATCGGCATTCAAGCGCCTACATAGTCATGCATGCGAGCGATAAGTCCGAGAAAGGCTGACTCGTCGGGTGCGCGGGGGTGTCTGATACCTTCCCTGTATGTAATAAGAGTCCTTATCCTTTCTTTGGTTCCCAATAACCCATGCGTTGCATTCATTTGGCGCAAGGTCACTTTTATCATGCATTTAGTTTTGCTTTTGACTTTTGATACAATTTTCCTCGTCTTTCCTTTTTTAAATAGGCTAGGTGGCGACTCCATGTTCTTATCTTTATTTTGTTTTGCCTCTTTTCAATGTTTTCGAGTCGTTCTTCCTTTGTCCTCGGATCATCGGATCTGTCGTGGTCCTATCGGTCTTCATGCGGTCCCAATCACATCGAAGTGCGTTTTCCCCCTCCGGTATGGTCACAATTGCTGTCACCCATAAAGATGTGTCTCTTGACATCACTTGGTGTTTGACAACTTAGGCAACTCTGTATAGACACACTTATGTAAAGAGTTACACTAGAATCTATCCACCAAGTGTGTCTAGGTATAGAAGCTACATTAACTTCAGAACAAATCAAAGTAAAAGATGTATCTTTCTTAGCACGCTAAGCATGATACTTGGTACAATCTTCCTTCTTGTGCCCACCTTTTTTACAAAAGTGGAAGATAAACTCAAACTGCTTCTATTGCTTTTTAAGTGGAACACCTGTAACTTCATTGGACTTTAGTTTCCTTTTGCCTTTGCCCTTAGAAGTGGATGGTAGTTGAGCACTCTTTGTCTTATCTTGCTTTAGTTTTTATTCCTCTTGCATACAATGAGAAATTAGCTCATTAAGAATCTATTTCTCCTTTTGGCAGTTGTAATTAACCTTGAATTGACTATATTATGCAAAAAGAGAGATCAAAACTAAATATACGAAGTCTTCCGACAGCTCTAACATAAGTGTTTTTAGTTTGAAGTAACATTAGACATCACCAAAATGTACTTCGTTATACTTCCCTTAGACTTGTACCTCATAGAAACTAAATTTGTTAATAGTGTACTAGTTTCCGCCTTTTCATTCTTGGCAAATCATTTCTCAAGGTCATTGAGAAACTCTTTGGTAGTTGTCTCTTTAGATATTATACTCCTAAAAGTCTATGGAATGGTGCATCTCATGATTATTCGATTTAATTGATTGGAACATTTCCACTTTTTGTAAGCTTTCTTGTCCTCAACCGAACTGTTGGATTCAAAAAAAGGGGGTTGTTCCGTCTTTAGAGTTAAATCTAGATCCATGCACTCAATAATAATCATAACGTTCTCTTTCTAGTACATAAAATGTGTGTCATTAAGCACAGGAATTGAATTTATATTACCAGTTATGGAAGTAGATGTATTTACTAAAGAAATTAATAAATGATTAAAAAATCAAGAGAATAATTAGTCTAATGACAAACATATTAATCTTTAATAATAAAGAAACAAACAAATAAATTCAATTTATGGTGAGACCCATCTCAAGATACCTAGAGCAACATCAACATTTAACCTTTAGGTAGAAATGTCAACTTGCAAGTGATATTCTTCAATGAGTAATCAAATACTGACAATTAATCTTGTTAAGTAGCAAGTCTTCTTTTAAGCTGACTAATTACTCACATGGCACAACTATATAATTGTCACGTATTTATTACCATAGGCATATTTGATATTCGACCAAATAAAAACCTTCCTTTGGGTCATTTATTATTTACATGAATCTTAAACACACTAATATCTTTCTATCCTGAATAGACTAATATTGACAAGAGAGCTTACTTTGGTAGGATGTTTTGATTAATCTATTCTTAAATAGAAAGACATTTTATAATTGATCACTAATAATAAATTTATTTGATTCCAAAGGTCATGGCTTAACTATTAATTATTAAGGCATGGTATTTCTGTTGGATTTTCCATTAAATCAAATAACTTTATAAAGTTTTCCTAATTAAAAAACAAACTCAGATGGAAAACATATAAATGCAAGGATATCTTCGTAATTATTACAGGATAATTAATTGGATGGGTAAATGGATCTAGCCCGAATTCGATTATCCGAAAAACTCGTAAGTCCTAACTAGCTGCAGAAACATGAAGCAGAAAGGAAGGCTAAAGCGTTGAAACCTTCGACAATCGGACTACCGTTGGAGGGGGCGCTTGGGAGGCACTTGGCTAGCATTTCGACACTTAGGAGGCATCAGAACGATTCGATCTAGCGGTGGTCAAAAAATTAGATCAAGATAAAGCCATATTAAATCGATTTTGATGCATGAAAATACGGTACTAGGGTTGTTCATGTACGAAACAATCAGAAAAAGCAAAAATTCAACGATTTTAAACATGATTTAAATGAAAAACATAAGATTTCATGATGAAATGATATGATTTACTTTGATACCACTTGTTAAAAATAGAACTCAAATAACATACGAATTTTTTATATTAAATTTCAATTTTCAAGATCCAAACATGTCATGTTTATTATATATTAAATATATGCAAAAGCCTACCTGAATCTAAGTGAAAAAACGTAGAAATACTTGATCACCAACTTAGATCTAGTCTTCTAAACCACCAACCTCCTTTTTTTTTTTTTTTCTCAATATAGGAGTGAGAGAGAAAGGAGGCTAATAACTTAAGATTTGAGGATAATAATCCTAATTTATAGAATTCTATAATTTTACATATTTTTAATTTAACCAATCAACAAATAAAAATATATCTTAATAGTCTCTACACATATTAACTCACACTAATTAAGATGCTAATAGACTTAATCTAAAACTAAATAGATTATTTTTAAATTAATATAATAAAAAAAAAGAAAACTTATAACACTTTAGCAACCCAAATCCAATTCTGGTAACGCAAGGAGATCGTCGGAGACCACAAGAATATCCTTCCATTGGCATTATAGTGATTCGGTGAGATGATACAAGCAGATAGTAAAATTTCATAAAACAAGCTTTTGTCCACTAGTGATTGGTTGGAAATGAGATCGAACGGCCGCAGTGCGGTTGGTGGGTTTTGGATTTTCCAAACGAACTTACGCACGGAGAATCTATAACGAAGAAATGACAGTAGCTGGTTGTTTTCTAAGCATTTCCATATACAATCGGAAAAGTCTAGGTTCGGAGTAGCTGCATGCATGAGAGATATTCTGGTCTAGCAATTGCACTTTGATGCAGCAGTACCGGCCAGATCCATGCCTCGTTTCGGATGAAGTTGGTTGTAACGCCGAGATCTGCATTGATGAGCTTGTGCGGAAGCTGACACAACAAGTGGATGCAGATGGACGAGAGGCCTAAAACCAGCGACACCCCCGATCTATTAAATTATGCAAGGGCGAAGTCAAGATCCTTTTGTTGGGAAAGTAGATGTAAATATATATATATATATATTCCATTAATTCTTAAAACTTTTAGATAATAACGCCGCTAAAAGAAACAAACAACCACATCGGACTCGACTGCGATCCTCATTTATCTCCACCAATATCCATATGTACGTTGAAGGGAACGGTCCCCATAAACGGCACTAATTTCAGTATTAAAGTTTTCTTCCCATCATTAACCGACCAAACTGAACTGTCATTATGCTTGGATCAGCTCGTTTCTCTATGTGGATCCGCGCAACCCCATCCACAATTTCCTTTTCTCCCGTTATCCTATCCGTATAGATGCATCATCTCTCTCTCTCTCTCTCTCTCTCTCTCTCTCTCTCTCTCTTGATTTGTATGTATCTCAAAGAGAAAAAAACATAGGAAATAAAAGTTAAAGGAAAAAAAAATCAAAATAAATAAAAATTATTTTCCATTTGATTAATTTTTAGATATTTGTGTCTATGACTGGGAAGCAAATAGAAAATAAAATCTATATGTTTATGTATATTAATAAAAATAGAAGAAAAATAATTTTAATTTGTTTAAATAAATATAATATGTCACTAATTTTATAACGATAATAGGATTAATGAAACCACATAATCAATAAAATTACATAGAAGTAGCAATATTACTCTGCATTTGATCAGTTATTGCCATTTTTTTTTGTTCTTTAGATAATCCATAATAATAAGAATTCAAATAATAAGTGCAGAAAGTTATCTATTCAAGGGGACAATATCCATAAAAATTATCTTGTCACTACAAAAATAAGATAATAAGTTCAAGAGATAATGAACCTTCTTCAGTGAATAAATTCCAATGTCGTCATGTTATTTCAAGTCTTCTAACTCACCAATACAATCCTTATTTTATGTTCTTTATTTCTTGGGAAGAATACTCACCGATACATATTTCACAATAAGTATTACTATTTTACATAAAAATACTATTAACTCTAACATAGGAAAAATAGTAGTAATACTATTATGTAAAAATATCACTAATACTATTACATAGAAAAGATAGTATTAATACTAAATATAAAAATATAATAAAACGAAAAATAACCAAATTTCATAAAGAATACACACAAGTCTTTTACACGATTCTACACGACTCTCTCTTTATCTATCACCTTCTCTCTCTCTCACAACTCACAACTCTCTTCCCCTCTAACTCATCACTCATCACCCCCTCTCACACAGGCACACATCTCTCTCTCTCTCTCTCTAATTATGGGATTATTGATTTCAAATCCTCTCTCTTACCCTCTTTCTCGCTCATCCTCTCTCTCTCACCAACTATGAGATTATTGATTTCAAATCCCATAAAATAAAGGTTACTAAATAATGGAGTTTGCTAAAATAAAAACCATAACTACCAAAAAATAAGGAAAAAATAAAATTACCAAAATGACTATCAAAACAATGGCGGTTTTACTATGAATCATAAGAAAAAAGATCTAATGGTTAAAATGAGATAACATACTAAAGAAGTTGTTCCATTATAAAGAAAAGGAACTAAAACATATTTACAGGAACTAGTATGTATGAACCTAGATTCTAAATCTAAGTAATGATCTAATATTTGCGGTTGATTTTATATGAGTAATGATTTGATAAAGTCTATCTCTACTTAAAATAAGTAGGATCCTTAATCTTAACCATCTATTTTCATGTCAGTAATTACCATTTTAATGATAATAATTTAAAAGAATTTTATTAAATAAGAAGATAGTTACAGTAATCACTTTTTCCATTAGATACGTTATAATATACAAATCTAATGGTTAAAATATTTAGAATCCTACTTTTCTTAAACATGGACGAACTCTATCAAAAAATTAATCTATATAGAGAGAGTGTGTGTGTGTGAATATAAAGAGAGAGAAACGGGAGGAGGGTAGGGAGACAATTTGTTTTTGTAAACGGTAATTAGTTTTATTAATATAGGAAAATTTCAACCAGAGTATTGCAAAGTAGAGTCCAAAAAATATTACAAGTATGGTACCCCGTCACACAACGTGACCAAAAAATATTACAAGTATCTTATGAACCAAAAAATCTCAACAAAAATTCTCAGCAACTGCAAACTGCATAATATCAATTAACCAGAAGTTAATCACGCATGGGAAGAGCAGGAGTTCCAGAATCATACTCCATCTCACATTGGGGATTGCTGGGAGTCAATAAACTATGCTCCACAACTCTGTTATGCTGATAAGATGGTATTGTCCGTGTATTTTCACTTTGTTCGAGGTAAAGAGACAATTGTGATAGATAGACAATTTTTTAATATATTTTCTTATAAATATATATATATATATATATATATATATATATGAGAAGAGTGAAGGGGGAAGAGTGACAATTGTGACAGACATAGAGACAGACTGACAGAGAGACAGACAATTATTATTTTCCTCTCCACCCTTTTTAATTTACATTTACCATCGTCTACCAGACCTTTCCATTCCAGTTATGCCGTGAAAGTTCGAATTGTGAGCTTCATCACCGTCGAAGGACCATATATAACAGATGGGTAGCTACTTAATGACTTAATGTAGCAACATTAATTTACTGCTGCAAATATGCCATGTAACAGATGGGTACCCTTCTCTGATTATACAGTTTCTTTCTTTGATTAATGTGTTGCTTGTGAAAGGTGTTTGTTATTTGTTTTTTTTGTTATCGGTTTAGATTAATTTTTTACATGTTCCTGGATTCGAATCCGAGAAGTGTGGCAAGTTTTAACTTTTCCAAGTCATTGTGACAATAAGGCATTGTCGTGTTTATTATTTGTTACATCGAAAAATATGATGCATAGCTACAACTTTTCTTTAAAAGAACGTTATTTTCATTTTTCTGGTGGTCTGCATCTGATAGTTTTTCATGCATTAATTAATAACAGAAGACTAATAGTCCAGCAGAAGAAAGGAAAATATGTTGACTCTTTGCTGATCACCTATGCTTTCTCCCTTGTACCATAATCTTTCCTTCACTACAAGAAGGTGCAGTAATGGGGAAGAAACGCATATTAGAAACTTAAACATAGGGGTGGACACAGTTCGATTTGGTTCGATTTGTGATAAAACCACAAACCAAATCATATAATTTGATTTGAACAATTTTCAAACCGAATCGAACCATTTTATCTATTGAAACCGAACCAAACCTAACTATTCAAAATCAGTTTGGTTCGATTCGGTTTATGGTTTAATCATTTAATAAAACATATAGAAAAAAATAAAATGTTGATAGCGAAAAATAAAAGAATATAACTAAATATGAGATATAATGACAATAATCACATCTAATACTGCAAAATTTAAATAGAAATCACAATTCCTTGTAATATAAAATTTTCATGTATCATGTTATAATAGAATTACAGTAGTGAAGCTTATCGACTACAAGAATCAAATATAAAACAGTTTGGTAAAAGATACATAAAAATAACCAAAAACGTTTTTATTTAACTTCCAATAACAATCAGTTAAAAAAATAATCGAGTAAAAGATACATAAGAATGACTATGATTCGAGCTATGGTTCTAAAAGATACATAATTATATTCTTTTAAATATTTAATATACGTATTAACATATATAGTTTATATTCGATTCGGTTCGGTTAAACCATCCTTGAAACCACAAACCGAACCATGTAGTTCGGTTTGAAGATATTCCAAACCAAACCAAACCATTGAATTTGAAAAATCGAACCGAACCGTTAAAAATAGTTTGGTTCGGTTCGATTAACCGGTTTGGACGGTTTGGGTGTCCACCCCTACTTAAACATATATAGGACGCTTTTTTTGTGGATAAGGACCAGTTGTGGGATCGATGCGCTACCATCACCGAGATCAATTGGTGAAAAAAAATTACCCTCGTTTGAATTTGTTGATGGAACTTAAACATGGTTAATAAACTATTTCCCTTGGTTGATGAAATGTATTTATGTGGCATTTAAAAGAAGGAATTAATTTTGTTAGTTCAAGGAAATCGTTCCAACCCATTCTAATAAATCAAGACCTTGTTTTTGCGTGTCATTTTATATTCATCACATGATAAGACTGCGTGCAATTGAAGCTTTTTGTAGACCTTATATATCTCATTAAAACAGATTTAATTAAGTTATGTCCACCAAATAACTAGACATAACTCCATCTTTATTTATTTTCCAGTTTTAGGCCATTACTTCTAACTTATTATGTGCCTTTGAAGTTTTCTATGCACGTAATTAGTTATTAGAATTATTATAGTTATACAGTTTTCTAAACTGTACCATGGATTAACAACTGGGATCAGACAACAGCCAAAGATGCATGCATCGAACCAAAGACTGAAGCAATAGACAAGGAAGCAGCTGAGAAGTCGTTTTCCTCATTCCATGTGAAAGAACCCTTCGTCTCTTTCATTGTTGATCAACGAAAGAGAAAACCTTTGTCTGTGGTCGCTCATCAGCTTTTGAAAGGAAGCAGCAGCTTCTCTCCTGCCTTCCATTTTATTCTTAATTGGCCGACATGAGCTGAGGCATCAAGAGGCTGCCAAGGAGTTCTGATGACCAACCAACCTTTCCGACTTTTGGCCGGTTTCTTTGATATCTTATAAGAATACCTTTGTCTGCGACTCTCCGTACAAGAAATCTGCTGGTTCTCAATTTTCTCATTTCATTTTTGGTTTTCTTCTTGCGCCGTCCTCATGTGCTTGTACCTTTATCGATGTTTCGAAATATAAATATATAGTATGGTTTCAATCCTCTCCATGTGCACCCCTCTAAACGAGCTTGCGATATTTGTAGTTTTGACTGATTTGCATGAAATAAGCTCGAAAGATGGAAGAAAGAGTAATTTAGCGAGAACTATCTCATGCATACATCACAGTCAACCAGTAAAACAGGGAAAAGAAAACCAAGCTGAGGAGACAGCAGCTCCTGAACTCCTGAATCCTGATAGTATATACAAATATTACAACTTAAGTTTCTGATTCAGAAAGCGGTAATTTAGATTACTGCACGTCAGTAGCCACTAGCAGCTGCACGTCCAGGGAACAGACCTGTACATACAATCTGCAATTTTCAGTGTTAATAGTAGAGAACGTCCACTCAAGCAATTATATATCCTGTCTAGCTTATGCATAAATATTCAAAACTCTCGCATAGGGATTCTCGATAATTTCCGTCAGGGGGCATTTAAACTGTGAGTTGTTGGTATATATAATTAACCAGCTTTCAATTTGTGGAATTATCCTTGATCTATTTTGTACAATCAATTTGAACAAGTTGGTGGCGGGCAACAATCTATTGAAATTAAAAAACTCCTTTTTGTATTCAATCATATATAAGATTGTAAAATTTCAATTATAAGGTCTTCTTAATTAGCACAAAACGTTTTCTTTTAGTGAAGAACAAGTGCAATAAGGTCGTCCAAACATGTTGTTAATCTGAATGTATGAAACGTATTATGTTGTATTTTTGTACATATTCTGATGCCATCCATTCCCAAACTTTGAACTAATAGACATTGTATTAACATCGCTAGCTATTGGTTTAAATGTTATCCGAAAACCTGGTCAAAGCTAAGGGTTTTTTTATCATTGAAGCTGACCTAGTCCATGATTATAAAAATACATGCAGTTAAATTTAGAATAAATATCATATAAAGTCTATGGTTCTTAATTTTGACTATTTCTAAACAAGTGGCGCTCTACTGATTATTTAAGGCCATATCGATTCTAAAAGTTATTAACTATAAATAAAAATATTAATACTAGTGGCCGATTGCAATGGCCGATTTAGGAATTCAACCTTTCACAAATTAATTCCCTCAAGATCTATGCATTGAAATTTGCCCAATTAATTCAGCCTTTTGGCTTTATTTTTTTTATAGTTAAATACCTCAATAAATTAATAGCAAAAGAATTAGATCTAATAAAGAAATATACCAATGGATGACTAATACATGACAGATTAAACTGGAAATTAATAAATGCTTTTAATAGCCCAATCCATCACATAAATTTAAATAGACTCCTTACCATACCTTTCTATTTGATTAATAACAAGAAGCGTATAAATTTATTCTTAACTATCTCAAAATTGTTTGGAGTTTCATTCATGTGCACATGATTCTACATCAAATCATACACCAAAGATGCCCATGATATCAAATTTCATTTACATGGTATCGTCTAATGGTTGAGATGAAATGTGTAGGGTTGTGTGCATACAATTTTTTTTTCCCAAATTTTATTATCATCTCATTGTTGTACTGCAGTAAAAACTGTTGAATTACCCACATATCGCAATTTGCATAAATCACTAATTAAATAAATGACAGTCATTTAGAAGAGTATGTTAAGATTACAGAAACATGGAGCATATACAAGAAAAAAAGGTGGCAACTTAATTAACATATTTCTTACTAATTCATAAGTTCTAAATTGGCAGAAGACTTTGCTGAACTTTACCGAAAGAGATATGAGGAACGAAAAAATGAAAAGAATAAACTACTTGAGCATATATATAAAAACTAATGTCAATCATCATATGGATATTATTATATGCTCTGCAAGGATAAGCATCAATGTGCTGACTTATGCATGGTGACAAAAACTGTGGGAACAGATCACCTCTCCCGCGACAGAGCCACGATTCAGAAACCCTAAAAAGGAGCCACTGCTAAAGAAAAAGAGAAGACAATTGAAGCAGACGCTAGCAAAACCCTACCAAATAAAAGGCACGAACAGGAATAACCCCACAACCTTTAATAGCTCCAGTCCTGTGTTGTTTTGTTATTTTACCTCCCCTTACTTTCACCCATCCATCTTCTTAATTACTAACGATCATAATTCCACAGGCTCTCTCCACCAGTTGCCTCCGGTGGGTCATCGAGCTCCGCCGGACCCATCCTGGGAGGACTCAAGAGCATCGCCTCCGCCATGTTCTCCAAGAACTTGGGCATGTTGAACATCTCCTCTTCATCCATGAACTCATTCTCCTTCTGCTTCCCCTCCTCCTCTGCGGTGACCGATGCACTTGATACCGTTGTTGTTGCAGTTGCAATCCCCTTCTCCTCCTTACGTTGTAGCGAGAATGCGGCCGCCGCAGCGGCAGCAGCCGCCTGAATGTCCGACGCCGAGAGGGAAGCAGGCGCAGGATGGGCTCGAACAACTTCGGGGAAATTGAGCACGGCATCGTCACCTTTGAGAGCACGGGCGGCGACGTCGTACGCCACGGCTGCCATTTCAGCTAGGTCGTACGTCCCCAGCCATATCCTCTTCGCTTTCCGGGGCTCGCGAATCTCCGACACCCACTTGCCCCCGCGACACCTGACGCCCCGGTACAACGGGTGCCTCCCGGGCGATGTCGACGACACCGGGCTCGCCGCAGCTCCACTCGTAGCCATCGCCAGCACACCATCCTCGCATTTGCCCGGGGACGCGAGCGAAGACGACGGCCTTTGACGGCAGTCGAGAGTGGTGACACCGACGGCCAGTGGACGTTCTCGGTCCGCATGTGAGGGTGGAAGTTGATCATGAGCAGGAGAATCTCCCATACATGCTAAATAGGAATGGTTCGTCTTTCTACTCTGGATAAGTGCTGGTTTGTTGTTGAGACGAGGGAAAGAGCGTCTGCGTTCGTGGTATTTAAGGACGGAAACGTTGGATCCGCGTGAGGAGAGCGTTGTGTTGTAGCTTTCGCCGATTCATTGGTGCCAGGGAGGTTGATGTGTGTGTGTGCGCGCGCGCGGGGTTTGTGGGCGTGCGGGGTGAAAATCAGGTGATGTGCATCGACTACCCCCCTCTTGGTATTCACAATTAGTAATCTAGCCCTGAAAGTTTACGTTATGAAGCGATGCTCTTTTATTTTTCTTTCGACTTCTTCGGCATTTAAAGGAAGAGAGAGAGAGAGAGAGAGAGAGAGAGAAAATCATATGCTGAATCCATCAAGTGCTTCTCACATGTTACCTCCTTCCTGATAGATTAACTGAAGGCTACGAGTCTACTGAACGGAGATTGAAATGGGCAAATTGGAATTCATAGCATCCAACAACCTTGGTCTAGGAATAAGGTCTACAAAATTTACAATTATTTTTTTTGAAATCAGTATACCAAATTTCGATTATTGAGCAACAGAAGGTTCGGCGATTGTTCATCTTATCATTCAACAACAAAGGAAATGGGACCACTAACAATTAGTCCAAACGAGAAGGACATGTATACAAGTTCTCCAACGCGTAGCAGTGAGCCGGCTCTTTCCGGACAAATAGCTGTAAGCCTGAAATTTTTCTTTCTTCTCTCACTACTTCTTTTACTGTCTACTCGTCCTTCTTTTGTCAGGACACGCTTCTGCTCTCTCTCTCTCCCCTTTCTCTGTCTACAAACAGCTGACTTGCACGGAAGATTACTTATTAAGGATTCCGATTCTCTCGTGTAAAACAAAACTCGTAATAGGAAGAATTTATAAACCATGCATCATCGATCATCTACTTTGATTGGTTCAGCCATGAATTCTATCCATTCTGCAACGTCTCCGCTCATCTCATTCCCAGTTTCCTGTTTAGATTAACATCTCTTTCCGTGCAAAAAAGTTCCGACGTCATGTTGCTAACGTGATTGCTCGTAAGCGTGACGTGATTTTCACGTTCCTGTTTGCGTTTCCATGGATCGATATGCATAAATCTTCGCGTCCAATATACACTACTCTTTACGTTAATTCTTACACTAAGGTTTTTTTTTTTTTTTTTTTTTTGGTATTATTTGTCTAGGACGTATGATTTGATGTAAGAATTAATGTATGGAAACCGCCTTTTTAAATTGTATATTCTCTTTTTAATGCATTGAATGTTCTGTTTAGTTGTTGTTTTATAATTAATATAGTCGTCATTCGTTCTTTTCTTCAATTAAGATTGATATTTGTCCAATTTATATGTGACCTTATAAAACTATCAAAAATGATATAGTGTTTGAGATTTTCATGTAGTGTGAGTGTCATGTATTTTCACCAACATTTTTGATCTTATTTTTTCCCCTTATAACAATGAAAACGATGTGGTATAATTTGATCAAAGATAATTCCGATCAGTTCAGGATATCATCTCATCCACACGGCTTCTACATCCACAGAAGACATTTCCTACTCATCCGAGATGAGGAGGGAGAAATATTTCGACCCATTCCATCAATAGGGGTTGAATTTAGTAGCTTTCATGCTTAAATGTAAATTCATTGAAACCCTAAAGAGCTAACATAATGTGATTTTCATCTCCCAATTTCTCAACAACTCAAAATTCTTTCTCACACTTAAGGGTCAAATATATTATTACCATATTCGTATTTGTTTAAATTTATTGAATATGGATACAAATATGAATGTATCAATCATGAAAATTGAAAAATCATATTCGAAGAAGTTTGGATATGAATATTTTCAGATATTTTTCAAATATCGAATATACATACAAATATGAATATGTGTCATATATGAAAATTGAAAATAGAGAAATGTTTAGAGGTACTGATTAATGGTTTTAGCACCGGTGTCTCCTATATGTCCTTAACTTTATTTGAAGTATCGCAACGGTCTAAGGCCACAAATTTTTGGGAAAAGGATGAAAATCACTTTTATCTTGTCTTTTGAAGAAATAAGTGGCTCACGAGGAATAGAAAGAAACATTCTCCATTTGATCTCTGAGTCCTTAAAGGATACTTCTTCTAGTTGTCCTTTCACTTATAGGAATCATAATGCTCATCCATGTTCCACACTGCTCATGAAGCATCCATCGTTTAGGTAAATCCTGATACAAATATTTTTAAGATATTTTTCAAATATTAAATATGAATTAAAATGGATATGGATAAAATTCAAATATGCAAAAAAAAAAATTGAATATTAATAGACCCTAGTACAATTATAAACCTAATATAGATCCACAAGATAATTATCGACATGAAATATAAATATAAATATATTATCTCATAAACAATAAATACACAAAACTACAAGTGAGGTGCAAATGGAGATAATATCCATGGCAGACATGTCCTTTATCATATACAATATAGATAAGTTCTATATGATAATTGATTTTCATATACCCTAGGTGCGATTATGTGATGGTTCACTAGTTTGATTTTAAAAAAATAAGAACTTGCAGATTCTAGATATGCATAAAGAGTGAGTAATGTTACTTACCTTTGAAAGTATCAAATGTGTTGGTAGTTCCACTTTATTTTCAATGATAAAGCTTCCAAATATAAAATTTTCTCATTGAACTTGATCTACATTGTTAAAAACTCTTGTAAAGTAAAATTCAACTCAATCAAAAACTTCTCACTTTTTAATCGAGTGCTAAGTGCAAGATAAGGGATTAAGGGTTATCATAGAAAAAACAACAATCATAAAGATTCTCCATGCTCCTTCAACACTAGCAACTCTGACACATAATATAGAAAATTTGCTCTAGAGGAGTTCCAACTCTGAGTTGTCTTAGAATAACTCTTAAATCAAAACAAAAGTGAATGGTAATTGGAGCTAGGAGTTGTGATGTTTGTTTACTGTGGCAACTTTAGACCCTTGTGAGGCCCATTGGAACTAAGAGCTATTCAATCATGCATTATTCCAACCCTTGGAAATACAAGAGAGGTGCCAATTAGAACCTTGATTGCTTTGATACCAAAACAATTAGTGGTTGAAGAAGTCAATGACTTTAAATTGACTAGTCTTCTAAATAGTGGATACAAATTCAGTATTAAGATACTTGCTAGCCATCTATGCCCTATCATTGATGACCTCCTCGATGATTCTCAAAAAGTTTTCACTAAATATTGCAACATTACAAACTACCTAATTATCAAAACTTACAATACTCTCTACCATCTTCATTCCTAAGCTTGACTTTGAAAAAGCACTACAAGAAAAATTAGAATTTGCGAGGACACATAGCGAGGACGTCGCGAGGAAATGTCCTCGTAAACATATAACGAGGAGATATAGCGGGGATCTCGCGAGGAAATGTCCTCGCTTAAACTTAGCGAGTAGATAGCGAGGACA
>JAMKQA010248062.1:0-16086 GCA_024699735.1 Posidonia australis
TCCTTGTCTAAGCCCTTCTTTAGTATCTCTGCACATATAGGCACTTATCCATGCATTTCATATCATTTCTCCTCACATTTGTATCCCTATTTAGCGAGTCGGCATCTCATGCCTTTTCTTTCGTGGATTTCTTCCTCCACTTTGCTTTCAGAGTTTCTTATCCGATATCCGATTTGATTTGCTTTAATCCTACATTTCAGATCTTTGATTTGGTTTGGATTTCATCGCCCGAGGGCGTACATTAATTAACCGAAAGGCCTACATTGGCTCATTTGCAGATTATTTCTCTCTTATGATTTTCACAACTTTTTCCATAATTCTGAGGACTTTGGTTGACTCCACTTTTTATCCTTTTGGCATCAACATGGTTTTCAGTGGCGTTCTTTACAAAAAACTCGTCATTTCATGTGATTTTCTTTGCCATGTCATATTTTGCGATTTCGTTATTTCATATGGATTTCTTCGCAGTTTTGGCACATCATCTTGCACATTCATCCAACTTTGTCATGGCATACATATTAGCATGATTAGAGCATGATCTAGGCTTAGCAAGCATTCATTCAGCCTTAACAAGCGATTTAGGTCAGATAGACCGAGTTTCTCGAGCACACGAGGGTGCCTAGTACCTTCCTCGTACGTAATAGTAATCCTTACCCATCCTCTAGTTAACAGACATGATTAGAGCATGATCTAGGCTTAGCAAGCATTCATTCAGCCTTAACAAGCGATTTAGGTCTGATAGACCGAGTTTCTCGAGCACACGAGGGTGCCTAGTACCTTCCTCGTACGTAATAGTAATCCTTACCCATCCTCTAGTTAACAGACATCCAGCCTTCGCATCTGCATCTCATGCATTCAATCTTTTGTGGTTTTCCTCGTCTTTCCCTTAAAAGACTAGGTAGCTACTCCTCTTTTCATTTTATTCTATCTTACGCCTTCGCCATCTTGGCGTGGCTGTGATCTCTTTCTTCTCTCTAGCGTGACTCCACGCCGGACCCTCGGGTTGGCATGGTCACACAAGGTAATATAGAATGATATAAGCTTCGTTTTGTCGCTAAGGAATTTACTCAAAGGGAAGGCATTGACTATAAAGAGACTTTCTCTCGGATTTCATTAAAAGACTCTTTTCAGATTATCATAGCATTTGTTTCTCATTTTAATCTTGAGTTATACCAATTGAACGTAAGAACGACATTTCTCAATGGTAACGTTGATGAGAGGATCTATATAGTGCAACTAGAATACTTTGTATTAGATGATGCAAAGTAAATGCTTTGCAAACTTAAGAAATCCATTTATGATTTAAAACAAGCATCCCGTCAATGATGTCATAAATTTCATCAAGTTGTCATCTTATTTGGTTTTGAGAAAAATTTGGTAAATGATTATGTATATCATAAGTTTAATAGGAGTAAATATATTTTCCTAATCTTGTATGTTGATGACATACTTATTGCCACAAATGATATGAACTTATTTAAAGAGACCAAAAAATTTCTCTCAAACAAATTTAAAATGAAAGATCTTAGTGAAGCTTCTTTTGTATTACGAATCCAAATACTTTAGGATCATTCTCGAAATATTCTTGGATTATCTCAAAAGATCTATATTGAAAAAGTCCTTGACATGAGTAAGTGCAAGTCAGGAAATACTCTTGTGACTAAACGAGACGAGTTTAGTCTCAAATAATGCCTTAAAAATGATTTTGAACATAAGAAAATGCAAAAGATTCCATATGCTTGGCAATTAGGAGTCTCATATATGTTTAAGTTTGTACGAACCTGAATCTCATATACATTGTTGGCATGTTAGGCAGATATTTAAGCAATCCAGGTATGAATCATTGGAAAACTGTTAAGCGGGTCATGTGATATTTGCAAAAAATAAAAAATCCTGCACTTACGTATAGGAAATCAGATCATCCCAAGATCAATTGGTATTCTGATTCTGATTTCGTTGGATGCCAAGATAATCATAGATCCACTTTAGCTATGTGTACTTGTTAGTAGGTGAACCTATATCATGAAAAAATGTCGAGTAAACACTTATAGCTTTTTCTTCTATGACAGTTAAGTATATAGTATACTATAAAGCATCCAATTAGGGAATATGACTAAGAAATTTTGTCAGAGGTCTACAGATTATAGATGGAATTGAAAGACCGTTTAAGTTATGTTGTCACAATAAATCTACGATGCTACATTCCATTAACAACAGAAGTTCATCAAAGTTTAAGCATATAGATATTAAGTTCCTGATTATAAAAGAAGGAATCCAAAATAGTCAGTTGTCTATAGGACATATTGAGATAAACTCCATGATTACGAATTCACTTACTAAGGGAGTACCACCCAAGGTCTTTTATGAGCATGTCGTTCATATTGGTGTTGTACTATTTAATGTTGTGTTGGTTAAGTGAGAGTTTGTATTTAGATGCTCTATTGTAATAGACAATGTTTTCTACAGAAATAAAGTTTTCAGTTAATTACATTGTAAATATTTATATTAATCTCACTAAATGTTGGATCAGTTGGATATGGTCATATTTATATCACTTCGCCTAAATTCTACGCTACACGTTCACACTTGATTCATGTTTTTTTTTTGAAATCGGTAAGCTAGTATTAATATTACAAGCCATGTGGAACCATACGTTCTAGTCAAAAAATAGCCACAGTTCTATAGGCCAAACATAAAGTATCAACAAAAATATCACATTTTGTTCAGTTCGATTAACAAAGTATTAATCATTGCATAAACTATTCTTCTGGAGGAGCATTAGGACTCTGAATTTGGTCAACCACTGGAATGGAGTTTTGTAGAGTTGATTGTGCTTGCTTCAAATCCCAAGTTTGCTGAAAGGATGACAATGAGCGAAGGATCTCTTCTTTCTCAAATCCTATATCCAGATTTGCTATCCAACAATGCGTCATAGAGATAAAATCATTGATAATTAAACTGAGATTTTTTCTAATTCCTCTGAAGATTCTATTATTTCATTCCTTCCATATAATCCAAATTATAACTTGAATTAAAGTATACCAACCGTGTGAAGGAATATCAATTTTCAGTGCAAGTGGGAAGATAAATAAGTCTGCAATCTTAAAATTTGCGGGGTACATAGTCCCAGAAATGAATACATTCCAAACAGAACCAGCAAATGGGCAACGAATAAACATGTGATTAATCGTTTCACTATGTCCATTACAAAAATGCATAGATCAGAGCCAGTCCAGCTTCTTCTGCACAGGTTATCTTTAGTAAGAACTTTGTTAAAAAGAACCAACTATGAAAAATGTTTAATTTTGAGAGACATCCAGCTTTTCCAGAGCTCAACAGATAACTGAAATCTGTGCCCACCATCATTTAAGAGTTTATAACAGAATTTCACAGTGAAATTCTCATTAGATGTTGGAGTCCAAATCATAGTGTCATCTTCAGGAAGTATGTATTACTTAAAATTTCTGATAACCATTCTGCCTGGTCTTGAATAAGTGAATAATTGTTATATGAAGTGGAGCTAGAGAATAAGCTGCCAAAGTCAGATCAAAAAATCTCTAAAAGTTTTTTAACTGAAGTTTTCTTGTGTTTTGCCATTTTGTATAAGTCAGGTAACACATGCCTAAGTTTTTATCCTCTCCACCACCTATTTTCCTAGAAAATAACACTATTTCAATTTTTAACTTGAAAGGAAGAGAAACAGTTTACAATATAAAAGCAACCTTTGATATCTTACCAAAGAAGGGAAGATTTGCCAGCGGATGAGTTAAGAAAAGCACCAAGCTGCCCTTGAAAAGTACCTAGCTTTTATTAATTTTTTCCATTTTAAGCTGAAAGAACTGGACAATAGTTGCCATAGTAGTTTACTTTTAAGAGCCAAATTGAAATTTCTCAAATTTATAATTCCCCAACTCATTTGTGCTTTTAGTCTACAAATGGATGCCCACTTTGCCAAATGATAGGAAGTGCTTGAAGATGAGCAAGATTTCCATAAAAACCTACTTATGAGTTTATCGATTTCTTTTTCTACCTTAGTGGGAAGGTGGAGAACCGAAAGGTAATATGTAAGAATAGCCGTGAGTACTGTAGTGACAAGAGTCAATCGACCTCCTAAAGATAAATATTTTGCCTTCCAAAGAGATAACTTTTTAGAGATTTTCTCAATAACTGGGGTCCAGTCATTGAAGGTGGCTTTCCTGTAGTGTAGAGGAAGCTCAAGATATTTGAATGGTAAGCTTTCTATATTACACCCATGGATATGAGAGGACCTAATGATGGAGTAGTCTGGAATTCCAATACCAGTGAGAGAAGACTTATGAAAATTAATTATCAGTCCGGAGCAAGACTGAAAATAGCGTAATATTCTCTTTATGTTTATTATGTTTTCCTCTTTTGCAGATAGAAATAAAATAGTATCATCGGCATATTGAATGTTTAATATGTTGGGCCCTCCATTTGGGAACTAAATCCCTGAGATAATATTATTATTTAAGGCAAGGGCTAACATCTGATTCAGGATATGGGTGGCCACAATGAAAAGAAGTGGGGACAGGGGATCTCCCTATCTTAGACCATTGGAGGCTTTAAAATAACCCTCAGAAGAGTCATTTATCAAAATAGAAAACCTGAAATGGTTAATGCGCATCTTGATCCATGTAATCCACTTTGCTCCATAGCTTAAGCCTTTAAGAGAGTCTAATAAGAAGTCCTAATTGACATTGTCAAAAGTTTTTTCAAAGTCTAGTTTTAGAATAAACCCAGGAATGTTAGCTACTTTCATGTAGTGCAATGTTTCCTGAGAAACCAAGAAGTAATCCCTAATGTACCTTCCCGAAAGAATTGCACACTAAGAATTATCAATGATATTATTAAGAATGGGAGTGAATCTAGTTGCTAGTGTCTTTGTTATAATTTTGTATAGACTATTTATTAAACTAATAGGTCTAAAATCTTTTATACAATGAGCACCTCCTTTTTTGGTATTAAAGTGATAAAAGTCTGATTAATAGGAGCTAGGTATTTAGAATCAGAGGTAGAATGGAGATGTTGGAAAATCTCCAGGATATCAAACTTCAGGGATTCCCAAAAGTGCTGAAAAAAACATAATGGGAAACCATCTGGGCCTGGTGTCTTTTCTCCAGACAATTGACCAATATTGTTATGTATTTCTTCCATAGAGAATGTGACTCAAGAATCTCTGGATTCATAATCTTATTAGGTAACAGAATTTCCCAGTTCAGAGAGGGAATAGTCCTCTTGGGTTTGTTGAATTGCCAGGTGAACTGTTTTTCAATCTCTTTACAGATTAGAAGTGGAGAGGATATCAAAGTATCCCTTATATTAAGGGAGGAGATGGTATTTGTTCTCCTACGATATTTTACCATATTATGAAAGAATGCTATGTTTAGATCTCCTTCTTTAAGCCATTGGATTCTAGATTTCTGTTTCCAGTAGGCTTCTTGTTCTTGAAGTAAGAGGTAGTGCTCAGCCTTAAGCTCTCTCTTTATATTCCACAGGTCATCTTGTATCATGGAAGATTCAGCTAGGGAATCAAAGTGTGATATTTGGGACTCAATAAACTTTAACCTATTTTTCCTTTCTTCCCTGACTAGGCTAATCCAGCTTTTTATTTGTTTTTTCAGGGATTTAAGTCTGTATTCAAATTTGACCACTAGGGATGGGGAAATACATAGAATGAAGGACCTCTGCCAACAATTCTCAATGAAGCTTGTAAATCCTTCAATGTAAAACCAAGATCTTTTTAAATTTAAATGGGGTGGGACCCCAGTTTATTGGAACAGTGTCAAAAACAATGGGGATGTAGTCAAATACCACTTTGGCCATTCTCAAACAATAAGAGTTTGAGAATTTGGTTGACCAATCAGTAGAGATAAGAAATCTATCTAGTCTAACCATGGTTGACTGGGCTTGAAAATTTGACCAAGTGTATCCACAATTATTAGGGGACATGTCCAATCAACAGTTATTCTCAATAAAGTCGTTGAAACTTTTCATGGAAGATGATATGTCACATCTTGACGAATGTTCATGGGAGTATCTTATTAAATTAAAGTCTCCCCCTATGACCTAATTAGAGTTAACCATTTTACTGAGGGAATCTAATTCCACAATAAAATCAATTTTTGATCTAAGATAACAAGGTCCATAGACACCTGTGAGCCACCATTCATAACCATCAGAACAGTTTCTTAGTTTCAAAGAAAGGAAATAGGTGGCAACTATAGTGTTACATAGTTTGCATATTCTATCATCCCATCCAATGAGAATTCCCCTAGAAGCACCCAATGAGGGAAGGAAATACCATTTATTTAGTAAACCTCCTCCTAGGGTTTCGAGGAGGATGGGGGAAAAGATTCTTTCTTAGTTTCACTAATTATAAGGATGTTACTTTTATTTGATCTAACTAAATTGCGAATAGCTCTTTTCTTTCCACTATTACCCAATCCTCTAATATTCCAGGCAAAAATAATCATTTATTTTGGGATGATAAACAAAGAGAAGCAAAGTTCTCAACCAAATAAGAATCATCATCAAGGTTTATATGTGGTAATTCCTGATCCTCTCTGACTGTGTCAAAGAAATTCTCTACGTCTTCAAAGGTATTTAGGGACATTCCTATTTTCCCACAAAAATTTTGGAAATGGTCATAAGAGTCTCAAATAAGATCATCATTCAGTAAATGATTTAAATTATCCTCATTATAAGAACAAGTAGACCCTGAATCATGTAATATTGTAGTGTTGTTTACTAAGGGACTATCATGCTGAGTAGAATTTCCAAAAGAAGTAATGCAATTATTACCTGGGGCATGGATAGGGATTGGTGGGTGAGATCCATGTGCCTCTTCTTTTGAACAACCCAGATCATCCTGTTCCAAACAGTCATACACTGCCAACACTTTTTTGAATTTGGCCATTGATAAGTTTCTTGCTCTAATTTCAGCCTCCACAAATTTGGATGTTTCATCCACAGTATAAGGAAGGTCTAGGGAAGGTTGTTTAGTGGGTAGATAAGTTGAGAAATTGTAACCACCCCTAGGAGAAGGAGGAGTGGGAGTAGGAAGGATACCAGTAGAACTGGTAGAAGGTTGCAAGCTAGGACTAGTAGATCTAGTCTACACATTTTTACCATTTCTAGAGATTTTGCTACCTTTGCCACCTCTCCATCCTTTGCTATTTTTGAATGATTTGCGGATAGGGTGCATACCACTGGAACCTCATTGTACTGGAGTAGGTTTAGTGGGCCAAGCAAGGAGTGTATTGGGAGTAGGTGCAGAAGGGGGACATTTGACCCAACTACGCCTAAATTTGATAGGGTATACTATTTTCCCAAAAGCAAAGAATTTGCAGTCAAGGATATCTTTGCCCAGGTGAACCTTGATCCTGACTCTAGAAAACCCAAGCGATTTCGCATAATCAATGGACAAATCTACTTCTAACAACTCAGCAAAACTAGAAACAATATGATGGAAGATGTCCACATTCCAGAGATGATAAGGTATCCCTTCAAGTCTAATCCATAATCCTTCTTCCTTCATGGTAAACATGTCATTAGAGTTGGGGGACTAGGGGATAAAGGAAGCAGATATCATCTGTAGGGATGATCCATACATATTAAGGGTTTCATTCCTAGCTTTAGTAGAAGGAAATATCAGTAAAAACTTCCCCGAGGAGAAGACCTGCACCTCCACATCTGAGGTGCAGGGCCAGCTAACACGAAGATGCTCTTCCAGTGCCGCCCTAGTGAGATGAGGGGTATGTGAGGTGACTATGGCACTGCGTGAGAAAGACTGATAGAGGTCAGAGACAACCTTAGAAGGGGGTAAGATGGTGGGATTGTGAAGGGATAGGCCAATCATACTGTGAGAAAGGGGAAAGGGGGCTGAAGAATCCTGAAAAAATTTACATAGTGCTACAGAAGGACAAGGAGATTTGCATTTAAAACAAAAACCTGTAAACTTACTGTAGACACCCTGATTTTGAAGTCACTTGGCAATAGGCTCTTCGAGATGATGCTCTAGCTGCGACCACCAAAACCCTAATGAAGGCTGAAGAATCCTGAAAAAATTTACATAGTGCTACAGAAGGAGAAGGAGATTTGCATTTAAAACAAAAACCTGTAAACTTATTGTAGACACCCCGATTTTGAAGTCACTTGGCAATAGACTCTTCTAGATGATGCTCTAGCTGCGACCACCAAAACCCTAACCCACTTAAGCCCACACAAGCCCATTCAGGCCCACACCAGTCCAATTAGGCCTAATTAAAATTAAAACCAAACAAAATACATTTAAAATATTTAAAAATAATCAAGTAAAAGCCCTAATTCAAGACAAATTCAAATCAAACACACTTAAAATCCAATTAATCAAACAAAAACCCTAATTCAAGTCAAAATGAAATAAAATCCAATTAATCGAACAAAAACCCTAATTCAAGTCAATATGAAATAAAACCCCCTTAAAATCCAATTAAAATCCAAGTAATTAAGTGAAAACCCTAATTAAAGTCAAAATCTGTTAAAAACCCAAATTAATTAAACCAAAAACCTAATTAAAATCCGAAAACCTAATTAAATTCAAATCCTTAATTAAAATCCAAAACCCTAAAATTAAACTAGTTAAAACCCCAAAAAACCCTAAAATAATTAAAACCCTAAACAAAATCAAAAAAAAATTAATTAAAGAATCAAAATCCTAAAATCCCTAAAACAATTAAAAAACCTAATTTAAAAACCAATTAATTAAACCCTAAATCACAAAGCCAAAAATTAAAGTAAAATCACAAAACCCTAATTTAAAACTTAAAATAAAAAACCCTAAAATCCATAAAAAATCCAAAACAAAAATAAAACAAAAAAAGCCTAAAATAATTAAAACCCTAATTTAAAATCAATTAATTAAACCTTAATCATAAATTTAATTAAAATCATAAAACATAAATAAAAGCCTGAACTTTAAACCCAAAATCCATTTTAAAACCTTAAAAACAAAACCTTAAAATAAAATAAACAAAAGAAAACACAAAAACCAAACCCTACGCCCAATCACCAGCCCAACAGCCCATTCGATTTCAAAAACCAAAAATCTTATAAACCAGAAAAATAATTCTGACGATCCCCTCCGGCGACTCTCGTAATCTCCAGCGAGATCTCCGACGGTCAATCCTGTGAAATCTAGAGCGCATCCTTAGCCTCCCATGATTGTCGGACATTCCTCCTCCACCACGCACTCGATCCTACGGTGCCCAGTGGCTGAGGAGGAGGATCCACGGCCCAACAAGGCTCTATCGGAGTTGAAAAACCTCCTCTCCGCCGACAGACAAGGGTATCAGCATCGTGCCTCTCCCAGCGTGCTTGACCCTCCTCCTTCCCAAACCCAAATGACCAAAGAATCCCCAACTATCCCCAGATTCGGAGACCTCCTCCTCGAGCCCCTTTTCCACAACCAGAGCCCCCACCGGAGAAGCCACCGGGAAGGACATCAAGCTTCATCAGGTAATACCCCTCCCCTTACTTTCAATTCATGTTGATTTATGGCCCGTAGAACCCCTCTACGTCAGCTAGTCGAAGTTGGCAGCCCTGTCTGCCCTCTCGCGACTCTCCGGTGGTGGGTTCACCACCTCTGGTGAGCCAATAGCCCACTACGGTGGGAGGAGGTCTTTGAGGCCCCTCGTACCTCTTCCTCCTCCTCCTCCCGGAGCCCCCCAGCTCTGGAGGAGTTTCCCTAGCCCCTGTGGACCCGGAGGACCTCTGTTGTCGACGCAGCCCTACTACCGCCGTCGATTGCCATCAAAGAAGCGCAGGAGTACACCATACACCGTCGCTCTAGGGAGCTCTGCCACCTCACCACGGACGCTTCTACACTGCTGTGCCACCGCCTGGACCACCGTAGCCCCCCGACAACTCACCGCTGCGATCGCCGTCGAAGCGAAGGTGGGGGGAACGCCTCGGGCCTCCTTGGACCTCGCTGCTGCCTCCCGGAGCTCCGCCGTGGTTCACTAAAGCTTCCCCAGCCCCCACCGTGTTGCTCCAGCCGCTGGGTCATCGTTGGGCTTCACCGTCACCTTTCTGGCGCCGACAGAGTGCCTCGCTGGAGCGCAAGGTGGGGGGAGAGCCTCAGGCCACCCCAGCCCCTTCCAACACACCAGAGACCTCCACCATGCCTCACTCCAGCCTCCGGGACCACCTCTCACCTCCCCCTGCAGCTGGGACGCCGCTGGTTCATTGTCGGAGTGATCGCCGGAGGGAGAACACTGGTGATCCTCCAGCGATCTACGAATAGAATTAGTTTAGGTCAAGGCCCCTTTAGTTATAGGTTTTTACGTTTAGGTTCTTCTTTATTTAATTTAGGTCCTACATTTTACATTTTAGCCCCTGTAGTTTTAAAATACTTTCTGTTCTTTTATTTTCTTTGGGAAATTTGCATATGATCCCTTTCATATTTAGATTTTTCGTTCTTAATGCATTCAAGCATGTTTTATCACATCTAGGTCCCTAGAACCACGATTTCTTTACACTTAAGTCCCGAACATTTGCATTTAGCCCCTAAAACTTTTTAAAATAAGTTTTTTGTGAAATTTGTATTCGGAACCCTAAAAGATTTAAAAATCACACTGGCCATCAGTAAAATTGTTTTTTTATCACATTTAAGTCGTGAGCGTTTGCAATAAGTTTGAGAGTTTTGAAAAAATGAGTTTCTTCTTGGAAATTTTGCACATTAGCCCTAATAAATTGCATAATCACACTGATCATTATAAAATCTCTTTTTTTTATCACAGGCCCCTGGAATTTTGTAAATAAGTCCCTGAATCCTTGATAAATAACTCCTGAACACATAGAATTTGCATTAGACTCTTAGGTTAATTTTAAATCCATCATTTAGGATTTTAAATGTTTTCTTGCATATTTTAAATATTTTTCACTTATTGCATTTCATATTTTTCATTTAATCATAAATTACACTTAAAAATCATGTTTTCACTGGGAATTGACCTTTAGTCTCCCATTTTAATCTCATTCGCACTTATGTGTGAATTTTGCACTTCAGACCCTGAGTTTTCAAAAAATTATCCAAGTTCAATTTTCACACATCTCAGTGCCACATGCACATTTGATCCATCATCTTCATGTTAGAATAGAAGTCATGAACAAATTTTTGATCCAAATTCTCATCCTTTTGTGAATTTTGCATTTTAGTCCTCGTGTTTGTCCTTTATTGCGTTTACTTCATTCTATTGTTTTTCCCTCCATGTTTCCTTGCAAATAACACTTTCTAGATGTTTGGTACACATTTTGACATGAATTAGATCATACATCATCCCATACATGCATTCATCATGTTTGGCCATTAAAATGACCAAATTGCCCTTGTGTCTCTAATCCATGTGCATACTTCTTAATTTTCACACTCAACCTTACATAGTCCTTGTCCAAATCATCCCTTAGCATTTTTACACATTTGGGCATTTATTCATTCATTTCATATAGTTTTCATCACATTTGCACATCAGTCCCTCCTTTATAATTGAATTTGCATCACATGTGTCTCTTTCTTGGATTTTTCTCCACTTTGTTTTCTGAGTCCCTCACCCTACATTTGATTTGATTTTCTTTAATCCTACATTTCAGATTTTGGTTTGATTTGGAATTTCATCGCCCGAGGGCGTACACGAACTGACCGAAAGGCCCACATTGGCCCATTTGTGGATTATTTCCCTTTTCTGAATTCCCCAACTTTTCCCTGATTCTGAGGGCTTAGGTCAACTCTACTATCTATCTTATTTGATGTCAGCATGGTTTTCCAAGGTGTTCCTTTTAGAAACCTCATCATTTCATGTAATTTTCTTTGTTGCATTCTGTGATTTCATGTGGATTTCTTCGCAGTTTTCGCACATCATCTTGCACATCCATCGGATTTTGTCTTAGCATTCATATTAGCATGATTAGAGCACAATCTAGGCTTAGCAAACATTCATCTAGCCTTTAGCAAGCGATTTACACTAGAAAGACCGAGTTTCTCAGGCGTGGGAGGGTGCCTAACACCTTCTTCGTCCGTAATAGGAATCCTTACCCATCCTTTGATTAGCAGACACCTGGTCTTCACATTGGCATCACATGCATCCCCTTCTTTGCGGTTTTCCTCGTCATTCACTTAAAAGACTAGGTGGCGACTCCTTTTACTTTTGTTTTATCCTATCTTGCGCCTTCGTCATCTTAGCATGGTCATGATCTCGACCCTCTGGCGCGACTCCTTGCCAGACCCCCTGGTTGACATGGTCACACTTACAAAATTTTTTGACAGGCCATAGCTAAAGCATCTCCCCAACAGACGGCAGAAGCTTACCCTTGGGGAGAAGACTTTCTTCTTAGCTACCACCCTCCAGTCGCCTCCCAAGTCCTCTGAAACTGAAGGAGGAGGATTCCTTGTGCCGCACGGAGCACTTGATGCAGAGGAGGGGGAGAAAGGCTTAACTGGGGAGGAGAGGACGGAAAATCTTGTGCCAGTGAGGGAATATCTCTCACCAGTGGAAGGAGAAGAGAGAGGAAATCACTAAAATGATCACAGTTGTCAGAGTAAATCTCCTTGTCAGATTGGAAGAAAGCCCACTTAATAACGAGGAAGCATAAAGTGATTTCTTATAAGGTTCGTGGGAAATATGCATGCTATTAATGTCATAAGGAAAGAAGTTACTGTACGCATTTATTGCTGCAGAGAGATCGTCGTCATCTTGGAAATCCAAGAGTCCCGCCAAAACGAAGGTAGGGTTGAATTTGTCATTAGATATTTGAACCGACAAATCCCTAGAGTGATTAAAAAGAGATTCCTCGAAATAATGTGAATTATTATCATAAATCGTAGTAATAATCGGTGGCACATACTCCGAATAATCCCACACAGAAGACGAGGAAGTTAAAGTGGAATTGGAACCCATGTCATAGCTTAGGGAACTTCCCCCATTTGGCTTTTCCAGACGAACAAGTGAATTGATGGTCCGACAACCACCGATCGGTTGAGGGATTGTCGGAGTCGGAGAAGAAACAGAACTAAAAGCTTCATCAGAGAAAGAAGGAATAATATTCTCCATTGTCGAACATGAAATCTCCAAAAAATCAACAGATTTACACCCATTCTTATTAAAAAGATTTTGATCACAGGAAGAATCATTTTCACATAAAGGCATATCTATTTTTTTATACCTCTTATTGTCATCACAAGCTGGATCAGAATAGTAATGCACTGAAAAAAGATGATTTTTCACAAGAAGCATCATAATCATCTCAAAAGAAAAATAACATTTATTAAGATTGCGCAACCAACTAAAAGATATTTCTAGAGTTCAGAAGAGAATGTCAACGACCAAATTTGGTCATTTCCCAAGCAGAGACCATAAGGAGGACAAAGAATCAAATCTAATCTGAAGCCACAAAAAACGCCCAAAACAGGGCCAAGCCAGTCGTGTTCCCCTCGATCGATCTTCGCAGAAACAGAGTGAGACCAGCTCAGGGGCGATACCAGACGAAGGATCTGGTTTTAAAGGAGGAGGGGAAGAGAGGGTCTTCCCAAATTCCCGTACCTGTGAGCGTGCGAACGAGAAGGCGGGTGTAGTTTTGCCCAATCATCTGGAGGAAACAGGTACATCAGAGTCATTAGAGTCATCAGAGTCATTCTCGTCAAGAAGACGGCTCTTGAAGGCCTTCCATTCAAAATGAGTCGCAAGATGGAGAAGAGCTCGGGGATGATCGGAGCCCCTCCTTTGTTGTTTTCGCTTTCTCATTTTTCTTCATTTCATGACACACTTGATTCATGTCGTTGGTTGTATTAGTATGAGTGACCATTGTGAGTTAAGTTACACCTACAGTAATGAAAACATCTTTGATCCTATATTGATATAATTGATGGACCAGATTGTAAAATATCTTTATAGAAATAATCATTTAGAGCTCATAAAGTTTTAATGCTTTAATTATTAGTTTATATGTGGCTCAAGTAGAAGATTGTTAGGTTAAATCCAACTAAATATAAGTTAATATAAAATAAATGAAAGTATTATTGACTATTTTTTGATTAGACTCGTTATAGTGATCTATTTGGTTTTTTTTGGATTGAGCAAATTAATATCTTAAGTGGTGTGAGTCTTATGTGTAAAGACTATCTACACATATCACCATTTGTTGATAGGTCAAATTAAAAATATATGTTTTTATAGAATTCTATAAATAGGAGTCATAGTTTCAAAGCCCTAAATACACATGATATAGTATTACCTTCCTTCTTTCTCACTCCTATCTTAAGTAAAAAGAAGAAAAGAGGGCTTAAAGGCTTGGAAGACCGGATCATGATTGGTGATCAAGGATTTCTCTAGTTTATCGATGAATTCAGGTACGCTTTCAATTTAGTTTTTATTCTTGTTGATTTATTATGATAATATCTTGTGTGAGAAAAATATATGTTTTTTCTTTTATATTCTTTTTTTTTATTTTTGATGTATATATCAAATTCTTGTGATATATATATTTAACAATACAATGATGGATTCCTTAAAAGCGAAGATGTTGTAGCGCTCTCATCTCATTTCTTTTCTTATACACTAATATTGGCTTTTAACTACATTCTACGAACTACTTCTGTTTCTTCAGGCGAAGAAGTTGGTTGATCAACTATACTTGTAAAATGAAATGATAAACCAATTTTTATTGGATTGAGTTCTAAACTCCTAAACTTTTTTACCATGCCAATTTTTTAAAATTATGGTGATAATTATCAAACATCATAATGAATGAAAACGCTAAAATCAAACTTGATTGTACAGATTTAACTTTTTTATGACTACTACAGAGATTGTATAAATAATTCATCTCAAAGTCTCAAATTACATGGAGAAAGGGTGCAAATTAATGAGGTTTATAAAAATAGTAGTATTCATTCCTGAATTGATTGTAACATTGATATTATTCTAGAAGTAGATGACACCTGATATTTTTAACATTCCTGATTTTAATTTTTGTTTTTGAATACCCTATTTTATGAAATCTCTTCTTCTTCTTTTTTGGAAATGGTTTTTAATATATATTACAATCATAACAAACACTTAGTTATGAGACTACCATCAAGTGAAACGGATTTTCATAATTTTTTCACCCGTTGTTCATGAGATACGAACCCAAGAAAAAAATAATATAATAATATAATTGTAATATATATGATATCCATGGAAGTCGAACTCCCGACCTCTTGTACAACCGCAAAGAGACTTCACTACTAGACCAAGTGGTTGCAAACTATGGAATCTCATTGTGATTCACGTAGAAATCACCTACACATTTTCATACAGGAATTTTAGACTTATACAATTTTTAACATTCTTGATTTTACTTTTTGTTTTTGCTGTTCACGAAATGTCTTATACCATTTTTTCCTTAGAAATGTTCATCTAATGTAATATTATATAATGAAATGTCACTCAGATGTTCAACCAATTGTCTTCAAGTTGAACATTTTTATCCAGCAACCTTTCATGATGATCATTTCAATCTCTCTGTTAAGTAAGACAATAAGCTATTAGTAGTTGTACGGGTTAGAGTAAATAGATCTTTATATAGATCTATGTATTATCCGTTTATGAGGTTACTTGTAGATTAAATATGTATACTCCTATAGTCCTATATATAGGAGATTGTTTTCTCTATCTAATGCACACAATTCTATTCTTTACCTATTCTAACGCTCTCCATCAACTTATTTCTTTACTTGATGATTAAGGTGGATCCAGCCAAGTTTGAGGCGGTCAGCAGTTGGGCTAGACCCAAGACCGTGACTGAGATCAGAAGTTTCCAGAGGTTGGCTGGATATTATAGGAGATTCATACAGGATTTCTCCAAGATTGCAGCACCTTTGACCAGGCTAACACAGAAAGAGGTTCCTTTTGTTTGGGACTGGCAATGCGAGGAGGGTTTCCATAAGTTGAAAACCCAATTGGTCACATCTCCAGTGCTGACCTTGCCTTCAGGGAGTGGGGGTTTTGCAGTGTACTGTGATGCCTGTGGTACAGGTTTGGGTTGTGTGCT
>JAMKQA010248063.1:0-10707 GCA_024699735.1 Posidonia australis
GGTGGACTACTTGTGATTAGTGATGACTACTTGGTGCCGGGTAGTACAACATGTTGTGTGTGCTTGTGGTTTTACTAAGCCTTGGTTCAGAAATTAGGTTTTGGTCTAGAGGAGGCCGTGGTATTGTGCCAGTGTGGCATTGTGTTTTGGAGCAATGGCTCTGTGGTTTTAGCCTAGAGTTTGCCTTGGTGTTACACTAGTGTGGCATTGAGTTTTAGAGCAGTGGCTCCATTGTTTTGGTCTAGAGAAGGCCGTAGTGCTACACTAGTGTGGCGTTCTGTATTCGAGTAGTGGCTTTGTGGCTTTGGTGTTGTTGCCTTGGTCCAGAGGATACCAGGTTGTGTAGAGTAGAGGCTCTGTAGCTTGTGCTTTGTGATTGTTGTAAGTGTTCTAGATACTATAGAGAGCATTCAGACACCATTGGTTGTTTGATCTGCACAGAGAGTATGTGGGATCAGACTATGTGCTTTGGTATGCCTTTTGGGCTTGATTTGGCAAGAGTGGCCATTTCAAGTGTGCATAAAGGTTTTTAAAATAGCATGCATGTGGATTTGAAAAGAGAAACAAAAGGTTTTAAAGGCATGATCGTTGAGGTTTTGCTGCCCCATGGGGACCCCACACTTGGGCCCCACATGGACCCACACTCGGGCCCCACACGCATGGTGCCACAATGCACAGTGCCAAACCACGCAAACAAAAGCCAGCCCACGAGGCCCAAGCCCAAAAGCATAGAACTGCACAACGGGCCTCGGAACAGTAACACCCGTCTAGGAATAAAATTCATAAATGTAAATAATTACAAAATGAATTTTACGAGTGTGACACTTTGTCCATTCTCATCCTTTTCTAACTTAGTGGAGGTGCTTATAGGTGTCCTAGTTATTTTGTTTTGTTCCATACCAAATTTCTTCAATAATTCCCTAGTGTATTTTTCTTGATTGATAGATATTCCATTTTTGTTTTGTTTTATCTGTAATCCTAGAAAGAAAGTTAATTCACCCATCATACACATTTCAAATTCTTTTTGCATAAATATTGAGAATTCATTGCATAGATCTTCATTAGTTGATCCAAAAATGATATCATTAACATATACTTGAATAATTAAAATATCATTATCTAACACCTTTATGAACAAAGTAGAGTCAATAGAACCAATAGTAAACTTTTGATCAATTAAGAAATTTCTCAATCTTTCATACCAAGCCCTAGGTACTTGCTTAAGTCCATACAATGCTTTGTTCAATTTGTAGACATGATTTTGATAAGATTTATCTTCAAAACCAAGGGTTTGTTTAACATAAACTTCTTCTTCAATAACTCCATTTAGAAATGCACTCTTTACGTCCATTAGAAAAAGTTTAAATTCTAGGTGACAAGCATATGCTAATTGCATCCTAATGGACTGTAATCTAGCTATAGGAGTGTAGGTTTCATCAAAATCGATGCCTTCCTCCTGATTATAACCTTAAGCTACAAGCCTAGCCTTATTTCTAACATTTCCAGATTCATTTAATTTGTTTCTAAATATCCATTTAGTTCCTATTACTTGTTGATTTTCAAGTTTTGGAACCAACTTCCATACATTGTTTCTTTCAAACTGATTTAACTCTTCATGCATTGCATTTACCCAATATTCATCAACACATGCCTTATTTTCATTTTTGGGCTCTATTGACGAAACAAAGGCATATGTGCCACATTCATTGTCTTGTTTAGATCTAGTCATGATTCCCTTGGAAACCTCACCAATGATGAGTTCTTTCGGGTGACTAGACATATATTCCCATGATTTAGGATTATCTTTAGATTCTTCTATATTTTGATTTGTTTGATCATTATTTGCATTATTATTATGGAATTTGGGTTCTTCTTCTTCATTGATTATTTTAATTTCATCATTTTCTTCAAAATTTACATGCATTGATTATTCCATTGTTAGTGTTCTTTTATTGTATACTCTATAAGCCTTGCTCCTAGAGGAATATCCAAGGAATATTCCCTCATCCGCCTTAGGATCAAACTTGTCTAAATTGTCCTTAGTGTTTAAGATAAAGCACTTGCATACAAAAACATTAAAGTAGGCTATTCTAGGGGTCTTGCAAAACCAAAGTTCAAATGGAGTTTTATTTAACATTGGTCGAATCAAAACTCGGTTCAAAATATAACAAGAAGTATTTATGTGTTTGGCCCAAAATTGCTTTGGCAAATTTCTTTTGCAAAGAATGGTCCTAGCCATTTCTTGGAGGGTTCTATTTTTCCTTTCAAAAACCCAATTTTGTTGAGGGGTTCTTGGAGAAGGAAAACTATGTTCAAAGCCATATAATTCACAAAAAATTTCAGTTCGTCATTGTCAAATTCAGAGAAAGCATCATTTTTATTTGCTAAGAAACTAACCCAAGTAAAATGCGAAAAATCATCAATAATTACAAAAACATATCTTTTACCCCCTAGACTTAATGTTCTACTAGGTCTAAACAAATCCATATGAATTAGTTCCAATGGTTTGGTAGTAGAAACCATATCTTTCATTTTGAAAGAAGATTTAGTTAGTTTTCCAAATTGGCATGTGTCGCATAATTTGATGTAACGCCCTGAACTCGGGCACGTTAGCTAAATCATAGTATCATAAGTAAAATTACACTGATTACAGTAAAAATTAAATAACTATAACTAAGGCTCACCTCCAAGAAACAATGTGCGGCTAGAAGCTTCGACTCCGGCACCAGAACTCGACTGCACTCAATCTGCACTTGAAAACCAAATAAGCACACGTAAGTGACATCTAAGTCACCCAGTACACGCCCCAATTACACAAAAACAGCGAAAAGCCAAAAGCTCAATTTTAAATTTTTAAAACTTAGTTTTCTTTGATGATCTAGTTTAAAACATCCTTGTCCTTTCTTTTGAAATCATTTTGGAATCTGCTCCTAGAGTTATACTCTTTTCAAAACTCACTTTTCTGTTTTCTTTTAAAATTTCTGGAAATTATTTCCAAAACCATGTTCCTTTTCAAAACTCATCTTTCTTCTTTATTGCTTGTAATTTCTTCCCAAGACTAAACAACTTTCAAAACACATTTCTCTGACCAGATCCAACCTAAAACACAATGCCTCTCAGACTCAAAACCAAAATCATAAAAAAACTTGCTAGTAATTGGTTAAAACAAAATTCTTGTTTTATTCTAGGATTTTAGGACAATTCATAAGTCTAATCCCAGACAAACCACATTTTTTTCATTTCTCAAAATCACATTCTTTTCTTATTCATTTCCACTTTTCTTTACTGATATTACCTTGATCAGGGGTAACCAGGAACACAAGTAGTAGGCGAGGACATCATTTCCCCAACCTACCAGCACTGTCGCTATGAAATTCCTTGTGCGGGATGCCACCGCCCCGGCCAACTGACCTCAATCTTTTTCATATATGCATGGGGATACGTCTTTGTCTGACGCTCCATCGGTGACCCAAACAACTAGGTACAACGACCCAGGCTTAGCCTACACAATCAGTAACCCGAACAACTAGGTTCAATAACATAGGCTCAGCCTACACCGTCACGAGCTTGGTGACCCGAACAACTACGTTCAACGACCCAGGCTCAACCTACACTGTCTCAAGCATGGAAACCACAATCGTGTCTGGCAACTGGTTTTATTGGAGCCTCATACTCCTACCACGTTGTCGACACCAACCCCCGTGGTTCCTTAACATAGTATTAGTGTTTCATTTTCAAAACTTTTTAAGCTTTTCATTTCAAAACCATTTCCATTTCATTCTTTTTCATTACAGGAATCTGTTTCCATGCAATACTTGACCCTCCACTGGGTCCCAACTCAATTCTTGAAAAGCCATGTGTTTTAAAATCACAATTGGGTCTCATGCCCAAAACCACACAGGATCAATCATTTTATTCATTTATAGGATTTAAAACCCCAAAACCATGCCCAAATTCACTTATTTGGGTTCCATATTCCTCCATGTCATTTACAGAGAGAAAACACCACTAACACATGTTCATTGTCCATTTAAAACTTTTTTTTTCGATTATTTGTGCCCATTTGTTCACATGGGCCAGGGGATGAAAACGGCTGACCGAATTGGAATTCGGTGTATCGAAAATCACTGATTCGGTATACCGAATTCCTTCGGTATACCGAAACCCTCTGTTTTGGTAAATCGAAGGTATTCGATCTACCGAAACTAGTGCCCCTACACCAACTAATAGGGAGTCAATATGATGAACTCAGTTCGGCATGCTGAATCTATCGTGTTCTGTACACGGCCCCTACCAATAGACAATTCGTTCATTAGAAGTGGGAGCCTCTTGTGGACCACTCATACAAGTATCATAAAATACAAATAAAATATGGGATGTAGACCCTTGAGTCTACTTCAAAACCCTTCAAGCCATTCATCAAACCATCAACCATACATTCCACACGAAAATCACAAAGGGATGAAGCTCAAAAACGACTACTATAGCCCTCATCCCGAAATCTTTCATATTCCTACAAATTTCAATCCTAACCACATGATATCTATGTTTTCTTGCATTTCAATTATTTCTCATCATTCCCACTATTTTTTTACAATTTTACGTGCATTTATCTCAATTTTCATATGTTTAACATGATTTGCTGGAAACATGTAAACGAGCAAAGGAGAAGGGACGCGTACCTCGAGTGGCACTCTGGTAATCTTCCTCACTCCCCGGTGAGTCTCCTCTCGCCCCGATGAAGCCTCCTTTTGCTCCGATGAATCCTCCTCTGCCACGCTCTGTTCTTCCTTTCCTTCTTCTCTCTCGGTTAAATTCCCTCCGTTCACTTGCCTCTGCCTCTCTTTATCCTCTCCTCCTCCAGCGTCGCGTTGGCCGTCCATCGCATCGAAAGTGACGACGAGGCACGAGCCGCTGGCTAGTGGTGGCATGGTTGGGGAAAGGGAAAGAAGAGGAAGATGGGATGATGGCTCGTGAGGGAGGGAGAAAAGAAAAGAGAGCATAAAAAGAAAAAGAAAAGGAGAAAAGACAGGCACGCAAATCGAGACAACTGTGCATCCATAAACCGGACCCCACATTGGTCCCAAATCACAAGGAGGTGCACAAAAAGCCAACCACAAGCTCACACGTCCAAGAAACAACAGATTATCCATTCATAAACCATTTATACAATATTACTATTAATTCCATGGTTTAAAATTAAAAATGGATAATCAGGCCTAGATGTCACATTTGTTCCTTTTGAAATCAATTTTTTGGTAAACCAATAACAAGATCACCTTTGGACAATTTTGACAGTTGACCCATACTTGTATAGCCAAGTCTCTTATGCTATAACCAATGTTTGTCATTTGATGATGCAAGGCAAGATATGTTTTTATTAAGTTTGTATGGAATTTTATTTTGTAGACATTATTTTTTCTAGTTTCAATAAATATGGTTTCATTTGTTTTTGAATTGAACATGGTGCATTTAATTTTATCAAACAATACCTTATACCCTACATCACATAACTGGGTAATGCTAATCAAGTTATGCTTTAAGCCATCGACTAATAAAACATTTTCTATAGAAGGATTCTCAGAATTACCGACATTTCCAATCCCTACAATCCTACCTTTAGCATTATGTCTAAAAGAAACTTCTCCTTCTTTAGGACTTAAGGAGCATAGAAGAGAGTGGTCTCCGGTCATATGACAAGAGCAACCACTGCCAAGAATCCATTTTGAGTTCATCTGGTTCCTACATTATAAGATGAAAGTATAGTCTTAGGAACCCATATTGCATTTGTTTACTTTGTAGTGTTATTTGAAGATTTAGTTTTCATATCAAACCACCTAGAGTACTTCTTTACAACAAAGACATATTTTTCATTGGTTGATGCTCTAATAAAGCCATTTTCATATGGTATACCGTTAAACTTTGAATATCCCAATCCATGTTTGTGAAGTGTTGGTCTTTGGTTAGAAAGTAGTTTGTCTAGATTTTCCTTGCCCTTGGTGAATTTTGCTACTGTGTCAAGTAAGTCTTGGCTTTTATTCTTTAGAGAAGTAATATCATTTTCAAGATTTTTAATTTTATATTTCATTTGCCCAATACTCATGATTAATTCAACATTTTTATCATTTAATTCACGATTTTCATCAATTAAGAATTGTCCTTAATCAATTCTTCATTCTCTTTTGACAAGTTTTCAATTTGTTTGGTTGATTTTAACTTTAACATTTTTTATTTTGAGTAGAGTTCATCAAAAGCTTCTACAAGTTCTTCTATGTTAATTTCATTTTCATTATTAGAGGATTCCTCATCACAAGCCATAAAGCACATGTTTGCTTCATCGCCATCGGACTCCTCATCAGATGAAGAGTCACTATCATCCCAAGTTGCGTGGAGAGCTTTCCATTTAAATCTTTTCTCATTGAATTTAGATGTTTCATTTTTAAGAGTGGGCAATCCTTTTTAAAGTGTCTAGGTTTGTTACACTTCATGCATGATGGAGTTTCTGTTTGTGGATTGTCCTTTTTCTTGAGGAGCTTACTTCTTGAGGCAATCCTGTTTCTGTTTGTCATTCTAAGGTGCCATTAGACCATGATTTATAGAGTTAAGCTCAGCTCTAATTGTGTCTAATGACTAGAAAATCTTTTGCCCTCTGACAATAGATTCGGTATGCCGAAATCTTTTGGTCGACCGAAATCTACAATGGTCGAGTAATTCAGTATGTATTCTGATTCGGATTGCCGAAAACTTCCGGTGTTCCGTTTTTTCTCTCTGCTTCCATCTTTTGTTCTTTGTAATTTGGCGTGCCATGTGATGTTCCTATTTCTCCTGATTCGTTGTGTCGAAAACTTCCAATGTGCTGTTATTGCTTTCTACTTTCATACTCTGTTCTTTGTAATTCGGTGTGCCGTGTGATGTTCCAATTTTTCTAGATTCGGTATGCTGAATTTATTCGGAGTACCGATTTTCATTTTACACTTAATTCTTTTTTACAAAATTTACGAACCCTTTTTCATACAGTATACAATTATAATTTGATATGTCGTTTTTACATCTTATTGAAATTAATGAGTTCAATACACATTTTTACCAGATTTTTCATGACACCCCCTTTTGCTTTCTTCATCCGGCCTTTGTGATAATTCACCTGTGCTTTATAATACAACAATAATTCTTAAACCATTTCGTTAGTTTATATTGAATTACTTTTGTTATCATCAAAATCAATGTAAATTTCTCAGCATTGCCCACTTGTGGTTGGCCCTATGCGCCTGTAGCTTATCTAGGGGTTTTTGGGTTTTCTTTTCTTTCACTTCTTTTCCTTTTCTTTTAGGGTTCCCCTCTCTTGTTATTTTTCTGTAAGTGCCTTCCCATCACTATTTTCTTGGACTTATGTTATGACAGCACACCTACTCGTCTATTTTGTCATCCCATTTTGAGTACTCACCTATCATTGCCTTCTCGAACTTATGCTATGATGACGTACCCAATTATTCGTGGTCTCCCTTTATTTGGGCAATTTTCTAAGTTGTTTTGGTCTTGTTTTCGTGCGTTCACCCATTACCGCCTTCTCGGACTTATGATAGGATGTCATGCATGCTGCATTGAGCGAGCAGCTAATATGATATGCCTAAGCTTCAGGCCCACCTTGCTCTTATCTCCCCATGCAGTGTATGTGAGGATAGGATAAGGTTAAGTTTACCCTAGTTGCTCTACTTCTTTTCCATGAGGAGACAACTTTCTTCTTTAGCTGGTAATAGGCCTTAAGTCCTTTCTAGGCTTCAACATGTTGATTAAGGGTGTACTTCTAGAGTACGTGTAACTTCCACCTTCTAAGGATATCCCCAGGTCATCTTATCCGATTAGGTGGACCTTCCCTAGGTGTTACATTCTCTGCTTAAGGAAAACCCTGCGTAATGTCTTGGCAAGTTTTCTTAACAGTTTAAGTGGTCGGGATGAGCTTGATACTCATCAATCATCAGTATTATTGTTTTCTTACTTGCAATTATTAAATCTAGCCTAATCATTCAAAGAAAATGAATTATAAAATAACAAAAGAAGAAATTGATGTCTTATTTACAAGTTTTTGAGGAATAAAATGACCTTGCCCCTAGTCGGGCTTAGTCGATGCTCTTACTTCCCTTCCTAGATGGAGGGGTTTACCTGTAGGGTGGTTGTAGTAGCCTGCCCATGCATTGAGGAATCAGATATTGGTGGCGCATCTTCGTGTTTTTCTTTCGATTTGTGTCTAGTTTTTGCCTTGTCAGGATTGCAGTTGGACTCCTCTTGGCTTACTTTTTCTAGTACTAAGGGTTGAGGTGTTGGTGGTGCATTATCTGGCTTTTCTTTTTTTCTTTGTGCCCAATCTTTGCCTTATCAGGGTCACGGTTGGACTGATCTTGACTTGGCTCCTCTGACATGCCGTTGGTGGCTTGATCTCTCTGTAAGGCTTCCCTCAAGCATCCATGATGACTACTGAGGTCTCCTTAGGTCCTTTCCAGGCTGATGTATTCAGTGATGCCCCTAGTAGGCTTGCTTTCTTTGGTCAGATTTGATGGCTTTGGTGGGGTGTTGTCCCTAGCATGGTTTGCTTGTAGGCTTAGACAGAGAGATTTGATTACCTCCTCCAGGTAGTACAAGTTTGAATCAGCATACTCATCGTAGATGGTCTGCATGTTGACATCACCCCCCATCAAGTCTTGGAACATCTGGGAATCTGGTCCTTCCTCATACCAGGGGTCTGGCTCGTACCATTCTTCTAGAGGTTCTTCATCATAAAGCATTGGTGGGGGTCTTTCTTCAACTGACTCTGGTGTGGCGAGTTACCATGATATCAAGGAATCTACCCAGTGATTAGCTCTAACAATAATCACTTCCCTTTAATGTTTGAATTTAGGAGCCGATGTATAAGGGATGCTACAACACCAACTTCTTCCAGCCAAGACCTTCCTAGAATTAATGATTGGACTAGACCTTCTTCCATTACTATAGCTGTGGTGGTGCTAGTGAGGGGACCTATAGTGACGTCCAACTGAATTTTCCCGATCGCTTCCCTTTGACTATTGTCATAAGCTACACAGGGGAAGCGATGCATGGTAATCTCTGTTTCTTCAATGCCCAGAGAATTTAAGGTGCATAGGGATTAGATGTTTTTACTGGTGCTAGTGTTGATGAGTATCCCATGGAGCAAATGGTCACTGATGTGCACATTGATGATCAGTGGGTGCGATCGCTCCTTGGGTATAGGCAACTCCATATCATGGAAGACGATGTTTTCCTCTTTGAACTTTGTGATGATCTCTTTGGTTAGTTTAGGGTTTCCTTCTTCCTCATCTTGTTGGTTGTCGTAGGGTTCATCAACGTCATGACTTTCCCATCCCAAGGTGTCCTCCTAGGGTTCGTCTGCATCCTCCTTTAACCATATCCCCAATTTAGGCATTGCTGGTGAATCTTGCTCTTCTTTGTTGATGCTAGGTGGCCCTAGGTCTAGGTTTGCTTGAATATGCTGGAAGAATGTGGATTTTGGTAAAGCAGTTGACTCGGCGTTCTTGTCAGCTTTCATGTCTTAAGGAGGCTCTGCTCAAGCATGGGGTCCCTTTCTTCCTTAGCTGGTGGTTCTTGACTAGGGTTTTGCTTGCACATACTCAATGTCTACCAACTCTGGGATTGTAAGCTTGTCTTCCTCAGCCTCCATGTGGATAGCTGAATGGTTGGGTACTGGATCTCCACTCTCCACTAGAAATCTACGAGCATGATTGAGTTTGGTTGGGAGCGGCTGATCGTCTTGCCCTTAAACATTGTGGTAGCTCTACGATGGAGAGACAGCTTGGTAGCCCTCTTGCCTTTATTGTTGCCCTTGTTGGGCATGAACTTGATAGTTCAGAGGAAGCTCCTGTTAATGTTGTTGGGGTTACTACTGTTGTGTTGGCGACCTATGGTGTTGGACCAACTGCCCTTGGTGTAGGAGTAGCTATCCCTGATGTGGAACGGTCTAACCTTGTGTAGACACCCCGATTTTGAGGTAATCCGGAGACGAGTATCCTCATGTTGCTTTGGATGTGATCGGCCCTTAAACCAAGCCCTAAACCTATTAGCATGCCAGAGTCCAGAGAATTCTGTGAGCTGAGTTGGCGCACCAACCAGGCGCACCTCATAGGCGCACCTTGTAGGCACACCTTCCAGGCGCACATCACTGGCTCACCAAGTAGGCGCACATCACTGGCTCACCAAGCAGGTGCCCAACCGTTTTCAGGCTGCGGCTGCAGACCTTCCACCTTCCGGGCTGTTACTCTTGCAAACGAATGTGCCAACGAATATTCGAGGCTTTTCATTTGCACGTCCCTTTGTTTCTCATGAGTAACCTATCCTTGGATCCCTATAAAAGGACCTCCATAGCAGCCATTCCAAGACACCTTTGTTGGGAGAGAATTCTGGTGCTGAAATCTGAGAAACATATCTGCACTGAGCAAGCTTTTTGCAAGAGTTCCTCCTTCCACCCAACAACCAATATTTGTGTTCTAGAGCTCTTCCTTGCATCCTTGAGCACCCTTGGTCCTTCCAAAGCAACAAGAATCATCTTATTTCTGGTATTTCAAGAAGGAAACATCATAATAGGTAGGCTTTCTACCACCTCCTTTTCTTTGAATGCCATCCTTAAAATGTGATAGAACATGCTTTAAAATTCATAATATATGATGTTTTTTTGCTGTA
>JAMKQA010248067.1:0-13111 GCA_024699735.1 Posidonia australis
CATTGATTTGCCTTATTTATAAAGTTAGTTATAAAAGATCTTGAAATATCTTACTTGCATATCACTGGGAATTAACATAAACATGAAAGTAGGAAGAGACAATACAAAAATATGTATTATCTAGTTGGTTATAGGGGTTCTCTTACCTCCTGGAACTTTTGTGTCTGTGGCTCTCTAGTGGGGTGGGAGTCTATCCGGGGTTAAAAATAAAAATAAACAAAATAAATACAAAAAAAATGTAAACCATACAACAAGGAGAAGTAGATTGACCTACATGAGCACTTCCAAATAAAAAGAGCACTCTGAAAAACACGTGCCTTGAATTTGTAGAGAAAAGAAAGTAAGGGGTTAGGGTTTTGTCTCAACCTTTAAAACATCATTGAGCACATGATTTTTGAATGGAATTTTCCTCTCTGCACTTGTGGATCGATTACAGGATTTTTTTAATAAGAGTAGATGGAGTCCTTATTGACAAAGAAGAGAAAGGAGGGGTAGGTCTTAGAATTGGGGAATAAGTTTAGGCCTAGATGGGAGAGGGCTTTTTAGGGTACGGGTTTACAATGTAAGGTTGTGATCATCTAGGGATTTGCATGTCGAAAGGTTAATTAGATACTTGTAAATTGATTATATTGATATATTTATGGCTGAAGAAGGTAAAAATGCATTTGATACTCTCGAAAAATCATTCAAATCTTACTCCCCATATGACGACGACTTTTGTTAGAGTAGGTATCGTTGAATGTTTCCCCTTTTTAGCAAATTTTGTAATTTTTTATAGAATTCTTTGATCACTCACGATAGTGAGTCCCTACAGAGAGCTTTTTCTCGCAAGCTCTAATGCACCATGATATAATCTTATACGAAAATTATCTATTGTGGTCCAGACCAAATCCCCTACAACTGTGGTTGATCGTAGTTAATCGGTCCCAAAATCTTATATTATTTTACTCACATCATTTCATTATAAATTCAATATATTACGAAATTATATAGTTGTGATTTGAACTAGTTAATCTTATATTAAGAACTTGTGGTCGTGGCGACAATGGAGATCCAAAAGGAGCATTGAGCTCTGGTTACGACAACAACGAAGATCCAAGCGAAGTAGTGAGCTCTGGTCGCAGTGGCAGTGGAGATCTAAGCGACAATAACAGTAAAGATGAAGTGGGTCTTTACACTTTTTCTGTGATCTCTGATCATGGAGTAGCATATTCTCCAAGCGATAGTAGTGAACTTTGGTCACGGTGGCAATGGAGATCGAAGAGGAGCAGTGAGCTCTGATCACAGCAACAGTGAAGATCCAAGTGAAGCGATAAGCTCTAGTTGTAGTGGAGATCAAAGCGGCGACGTAAGTTCGAATAGCTCTCTTCTTTTTCCTGTCTTGGTCGATTGAGAACGATGGTTTTCTTCCTTTAGATGTTGCAAACATTTCGATTAAGTCTACATTGAAAATCAATGAAAATGTTGTTGTTAATTGAAATTGGTTCTAGTGCAACTATGTTCATCTATGTTCGATTAACTCTCTAATTTAGACTTTACTAGATGGTTTTCATCAGTGTTATATAGATGCAAATACAAACACACTATTTTTGTTTTTGTTTCCAACCATATAAACACAAACATCAAAAAAAATAGTTAAACAAAAAGTAGATTCTATTAATTTTCATTTCTCTTAGTTTCTCTTTTATCCTTAATGATCTCTCGTTCCTAAAATATAGATAGATCTATAATGTACTTAAAATTATCGACTAGATAAATCTTTTGCACAAGTCCAAATCCGACGTATGATCTCTCGCTTTCATGGTAGCTTCGTTCCATTTCCCGGTAAGTATCGGGTCATGTTCATCAATTTTACACTAAACCTTTTTTTTTTTTTTGATATCATTTGTGGAATCTAATGTATCATTTGTCATTTTTTTGGTGTTATCTAACGACTAAGATTGATTGTTGCAGATTTGGAGGAAGCAGTTTTCTCTCCCCAAATGCGCGGACCGCGGGCTCGTGTTACAGATGCGGTTGCCATGACAGCTGGATCCTTGCATGCGATAACGACAAAGCCTGACGTAAAGAATCTTTACCGCAAACACGTTGCAGATTTGCTCGACCAGTCTACTCAAGCTGGACTGGAAAAGACAAACAAGTGACGTCAGCCCACAATGTCAAGCAAAGCTCCGTACGATCGACGTGCCCACTGCACCAGACAACCACCTCCCCCCCACCCCACCGCGGGCTCCAAAACATCTAGAAAATGTGTTTTCTACGAGGGATTTGGAGCTGCCATCGATACAAAAGGAAACCTTTGGGCGTTGCTCATTTTTTTAATGCTAGATTGGGGTCGTGTGCGTTGCAGGTGATTGAATATTTGTTCGATACGATGCCTTCGGACTTAACTAAGTCATCGACATAACTATGACACATGCTGGATGCATTGAGCAACTATTTTACCAGTGACAAACCTTTTGATGAAATAAGTAGAGGTTTGGAGCTCGAATGGGCCATAGATCGGGAACGGGAAGCTTAAGACCGGGGACCTAAGCTTCAGGTTCATGCAGTGGTTGCACTCCTTCCAATCGGATGTGACAACATCAGTTCGTTGGCTTCTGTGGAAACGTAGAAGTAAGATGTAAGCTGGTGATGGAAAACAAAAGTTATACGGCAAAGGAAAGAATACGTGGTGTGGAGGATTTCTTTAGAACTTACTACTATCAGACAGACATGAACTGCTGGGAATGATGAAGGTGGAGAACGGTGGAGGGCGATACCAGTGTCAGGATTGCATCGTTGATGTTCATATTTGTATAGTGTGGACTGTGGAGATCATCTTGTTACTTGGGTGTACCCTGAATCCTCTTAATTTGATCCTCCGGCCTTTACGTACCCTGTCTTCGACAGTAGTAGTTTTCATCAAGATGGCAATGGTCTTTACCCTGAAAAAAAGGGTGCATTTAACTTCTTATAACTACTTCTATTTAATTACTTCATAGTCTCCAATTTACTTGAATAATAACAATAATTCGCCTTTAAAATAAAATACTCTCTATATATAACTCAGACAGAGTAATGCATAGTCCATGTAGACAATAAATTTGCTCACGGGAATGGATCGTGTCTTGTTGGTCCTACTACTGCTAAACTCGGCACTGCTGCTAAGACCAGAAGTCGGTCGACTTCGAGGTACCCTCCACCGAATACGAAGAAGATAATCCATTCCTTTACATCTATCAAAATCACAGACATGTGGCCCTTCTTTTATTTTTGTCCTAGGAGAGGAGAATGCACAGGGATTGAATTGTTTGTTCCCAGCAAATTTCCTGTTTAATTTCTCCCAAATCTGTACTTTCAATAGAGAACACAACAAGAAACTAACTCTGTATGTAAACGAAACAAAAACAACCGAGGGAAGGCCCTGTTTAAGCAAAAATCACAAGAAACAACTGCAGATAAACCAAAACACACCAGCGAGGGAATACTTCCTAGTTTATCATTTATATTAATCGATAATAAACACGATAACGAGGTAGAGAGTCTACGACACACGTAACCTCTCCTCCTCCCACCTACATCGACAGTGGCAACATCCATTAAAAGCACTACTAGAAATTAAAACAAGCAAGCAAGCAAACAAATTAACCACAAACCCTAATCCCAAGCACCTGCAACAAACCCTGGATAATCACCCTTCAACCCATCCAAACCCTAGAAAAGCAAACACACACTTCAAACTTATTTAAGGAAGAAAGACAGTACTGCTTATTTAAATTATTACATGCAACAACCCTAAATGGCCAGAACAAGTCCAGGCACAGACTTCCCGGTGGCAGCACCGGCGAGCTTGCTCTGCCACAGTGGCACGCAGCTGTGCGAAGTGCTCGGCCCGGGAATCGAAGGCGAGGAGCCAGAAGACGAGGAAGAAGAAGAAGAAGATCCGGCAGGATCGAGCCTGGTGACGGTGAGGGAAGTGTTGAAGTACTCCCTGACCTGGGTGATTATCCCATCGGAACCCACTGTCCAGGCGTGGACCCAGAACACGGACCCTCCCCTGCCGCAGGCCCCCTCGACGATTACCACGCTCCCGAAGGCAGCGATGGAGGAGGGCGTGAACACGAAGCGCTCCTCGACGTCGCAGCCGGTGAGCAGGCGCATCATGTGCTGGCGGGCCGGCGGGCCATGGAACCACCACTCGATGTCCGGGGTCAGCAGACGGTGCACCGTTTCCACGTCCCGCGCGTTCAGGGCCTCATACAGGGCGCGGACCACCCACTTGTTCCGCTCCTCCTCCGGCTCCGGACCCGGTAGGGTTGCCTTGAGGTTTGCCAGCTCCGGTGAGAAAGCCTCTGTGAGAGGGCTCCACAACAAACAAGATCTCTTGACTACAACGACGACGACGACGACTGTGTTGGTGTGGGATTGTTCTTGGTCGTGGTGGAGATGAACGAGAAGGGAGGGAGGGATTTATATAGAGAAGACTGGGTGGGTGAGAGTAAAGGGGAAAGGAGAGGAATGGATGGGAGGCGGCGAGAGGCCCACCATCCGTTTGTTGGGTATGTCACTTAAGGTGGTAACGGTTTGTTTTGGTTTAGTTTGATTTGAGGTAAAATCATTAATTAAATTATATGATTTGGTTTGTATATTTTTTAAATCAAATCGAATAATTTTATAACTTAAAATCGATTTGATTCAATTCTGTGATTTAGTTATTTAATAAAATATATTAAAAAAAATAAAATATTTATAGTAAAAAAAATGAAAGAATATAATCAATTATAAGATAGAAAAAATTAAATAGTATATTAAGTTATTAACCATAATTATAACTACAATTAAATATAATTTAGTAAAAGAATAATATTGTTTGAATGACATTGTCTATTCGGCCTAGTTGTAAGGCTATTGAAGGAGAAAAAAAAAAAACCATAATCAAATAGTTGAACTAAAGTACGCTTATAATAGTTATCTTATCTGTGGGTTTTTGTTACAAAGTCATTGAAGAAGAAATAAGGAGTTAACAACCACAACCACAACTAAGGAGAACAACCATATATATTAACATATATAATTTATATTGGATTTGGTTTAGTTCGATTCGATTATATTGTCCTTAAAACTTCAAATCAAACCATATGATTCGATTTGGAGATATTTTAAATCAAATTGAACCACTGAATTTGAAAAATTGAACCGAACCACTAAAAATGTTTCGATTCGGTTAATCGATTTGAACAATTTAGATACCCACCCCTAATGTCACTATTCATAATTTTCAATTGTTTAAGCCATTATTCTTTATCAATTTTGTTAATTATAATTTTTAGGTGAGTTTCCAAGTTTGCCACGTACTGCTTTATTCTTCTTTTCTTGGTAAAGAAGAGGGAGAAGAATAGTTTTTTATAATTGGAAACTATGAGTGTGTTTGGGATATTTGTTGTGTAATTTTTAAGTGTTTGGATTTTAAGAGTAGCTAAAAAATTCAGAAATACCTTCAAGCGAGCCTTTTAGTAATAGTTTCTGGTAAAAGCTATTAACTATTGTAACAATAAGAGTAGTTCATTTTGAGAAGTAGAGAAAATGTAGTTTTTGATAGAAGTTGCACAAATGTTCGTTTAAATGTCAAATTTGTCTTTATATATTTCATTATATTATCAAAAAATCATAACTTTTTTACTAAAACTACTGTTATACATTTCAAAATATTACCGACAAATCATAAGATAAATTCTTAACCTAACGAAATAATTCCTCTACTCACTGATCGATCCTTGGTGGATTCCGCACCGTCTTCTCTCTTTTCTCCCTGTCGATTGCCAACATCGCACCCTCTTCTCCTTATGGATCATCGATCTCGTATCTCTTTCTCCCTCTTCTCCCTATGGATTACCGATTTCGCACCCTCTTTTCCTTGTAGATCCTTGACACTCCTTGTAAGTTGCCGATCTCCATTAACACTCTTTGTCAGGTATGGTTTAACAAACACATCCTTCCTTTCTCCTTTACCTTAGTTAATCTACATTCTTTTGTTTAATTCCTAAGGTACAAAGCAAAATAAAATCAGCAAAATTTAATTACAAAATAGATCTATTTATTTGTTACTACACGAAGTCTGGGAAATTTGTTCCAGTACAAACTAATGTTACTGTGAGATCTTGATTATTGCAATTTTGTGAGTTATTTTGTATGGTATTTTGCTATCCTTTTATTGCGAACAGGCTGTGAGTCATTATTATTAAACTAGAATAGTTTTCAGTAGCTCAAATAGATCTTGCGAGATCATTGATCACTTGTATATTTAGAATATATCTATAGAGAAATATAAATCAAGCAATAACATTCAACAAAATAAGTTGCTAGACTTGTATCCTCTTTGAATAATGTTCATGTACTCATGAATTCATGTAATATATGATGTATGATTTTGTTTCCTAAAGTTGGAGATTATGTATAGCATTTGAGTTGCACAAGTGGGGATCAAACATGCATCTTTTTTTGAATAATGTCCATTTCATGTTAAAACTAGTAGTTTGATTGGTATCATTTTTACATAAACCTACGGCCTCTTCAATTAAGTTACACTTCATGTAAGAGTTTGTTATGCTTTATTTTATCTAAGATGGTTTTTTTGTTAATATTTTGTGGATAGTTTCTACTACTACTCTTGATGGATTTTAAGAGCAAATTCCTCTCTAATGACATGGATGTGGATAAAATAGAGGATTTCTTTACAGAAGAGGAGTTGAAAGATGTCTTCACATTGATATCGTTAGTATGGGTTGAGTTTTATGTTAACCATCACCTTAGAAAGTATATAATTCATAATGTTGGCTTCACTAGGAACCAAATAGTTCATAATGCTTACCGGTTATGATAGAGTTTGTCTTGACATGTATCGCTTAAATACCCAATCTTTTGTTAAACTTTGTTGCATATTAGAGAGAAGAGTTTGCTAAAAGATACCTACGACACCTCCATTAAAGAATAAGTTCACATCTTTCTTCAATCACAAAATTCAATGTGTCCAACAAAACTTACAACATTATGGTAAAACAATTAATAGGTATTTTAATCGTGTGTTAGATGCTATTTGCATTTGGACACTTGAAATCATTAGACCCAAAGAGAGTCTACTATCTACCCAATTGATCATATAGTTAATTATGTTGGTGGTAAATACTATCCCTTTTTTAAGGACTGTGTTGGTGTACTTGATGGTACCCATATTCATGCATTACCTTCATTAGAGCGACAATTAGCATTTAGAAATGGAAGGAACCTAAAGCGTTGCATCCAAAATACTCTTGGTGTTTGTAATTTTCGTATGAGGTTTACATTTGTGTCAACTAAATGGGAAGGGACAGCACATGATTGCAAAGTTTTGAATCATGTTGCCCACAACTTCATCATAGAAGAACTTGATGATATTTTTACAAGCTTTTAAGGATAAAAATTGTTGTGTTAACCAATATGGAGCTGACATTAAAGAAGATGATGATGAAGAAACAATTGTATCTGATGACAATGAAATGACAATACTTTAAAATCGTATTCGTGATTAGAGATTAATGCTTCTTGTAGCTCTTGAACTCAATTTTGATCTACTTTGGTCATGTATCATATTTCATTGTCATGTATGAGTTTTAAAATTGTATTTGACATGTTCTTTAAACTCTATTGTTAAGAATGTGGTAGGAATGTTTTTTAATGGTATATTATTTTATGAATGTTCTTTAAACTCAATTAATGCTTCTTACTTGTATATTATACTTTTTTTTTATTTGAATGTAGATTGTTGTTTATATTTGTTGATAGTTGCTGTTTTTAATTGTACTTTGAATATTTCTATGATGAATTGCAATGGATCATGAAATGGAAATTGCTTTGATTGAGCCAATTGAACCTTCAAAAGATTCACCAGTTGTTCCTAAAGTTAAAATTTCAGGAGGAAAAAAGAGAGATGTAAAACTATAGGTGAAGATTTCCCTAAGAAACCAACAACATCTTGGAATGACTTTAGTATCCACACTTTCATCAATATGTGTGTAGAGAAGGCACAAATGGTATTAAGGCAAGCTCCACTTTGAACAAAGTTGGATATGAGAATCGTGAAAGGAAGTTCAAGGAGAGAACCGATTATGCTTATACTCGAATACAATTGAAGAACCGATGGAATTCCTTGAAGAAGGATTGATAGAATCGAAAGGTGCTCAGCCAACAAATAGGAATGGATTGGTGTATTGAAAGAATCACATATAAACAAACAAACGAGTGATGAGCCAACTTTGCCAAGGTACATATCTAATATGTAATGAGATATTTATTATACAATGTCTTGTAATCATAAGGGTTGTCTTGTGTTATTGTAGAGGTATTTCAAGAGTGACAAATTCAATGATGGACCATTGGCCTATGAGTCTAAATTAGAGAAGCTGTTTTACTGTAGTTTTAAGGGTTAGTTGCCACAAGGTAAGATGTCTACATACCAAGTGTAATGCCTTCAATTGAGGAGTCCTCTTATTTGTTAGGTGATCTATTACGTTTTTCTAGACTTTTTGGTAACTTTGAAGGATCCACAACACCTGATGTAGGCTGCTCGAGGTGGAAAAAAAAATAGAAACTGATTGTTCTTTGCCACCTTGAGGTGGGAAAAAAACAGAAATTGACAGCAGTTACAAGATTGGAGAAGAGTATTTGAAGGGTTGTAGCAACATATGAGAGGAAGAATGAGTTGTTCCATTCCATGATGGTAGAAGTGGATGAGTATTCTCTTACAATGTGTATTGAACTCTTGAATGAAATTGACATTGTAGATGGTTTAGAAGTGTAGAAGAGTGGGACTTTGCATATGGACAACTCACATCTCAATTAACACAGTAGTTGTTTGTTAGTCTTCGTGATACTAATAGAAGGGTCATGTGGTGTAACTCCCGTAAATTCATTTTGTAATTATTTACATTTTAATGAATTTAGTCTTGGACGGGTGTTACTGTTCCGATACCTGTTTGTATGGTTTGGTGATTTTGGACTTGGGTCTCGTGGGTCAGCTTCTGTTTGCGTGTCCTTGTGTGTATTTGACACTGTGCATTGTGGCACTGTGCTTGTGGACCCAGGTATGGGTCTGTGTGAGGCCCGTGTCTGTGGACCGATTGGTGGAAGTGAGTTGGTGGTGTGGGTTTGGTGTGCTCATGTGGGATGCGGCTAGGCAGGACGTGCAGATATGCACGCGTCCAACTACTGCATTGCATGGCTTTATAAGCCCATGAGCGTCCGGTGCACGACCATTTCACCCTTCCTCTCCTCCTCTTTCCCGCTTCACCAATTGCCCTTTCCGAGCACGCCATCTCCTTCTCCTCTCCTTCCCACATTTTTCCTCTCCCTCTCCCTCTACTCGCCTATTCTCCTCTCACTCCATCCCTCCCTTATTCACCCCTTTCTCTTTCGTCTCTCCTCATCTCCTCCCCTACCTATCCTCTGTTCGGTGTGTTCGAGAGTCGACAGGGGCGTGTGGAGGTGTGCGACGACATGTGGAGCTCTGGTGAGGCGTCCTTGAGGTCGTGGAGTGGTCGTAGACGCGTGGAGTCGCCCAAGTTGGCCGGAGATCAGATTGAAATGTTGGCGAGCTCGTTGTAGGTACGCACCTCCAACCAATGTATAGAAAGTATGAAATTGGTAGAAAATGATAGGAATGCATGAAATCTAGGTAAATTTATATTCCTAGAATTTATTGTGATTTTATGAGAATTTATGGAGGTATTTATGGGTATTAATGGTGGTTGTTGTGTTTTGGGTCTTTTGACCCTTCTATCTTTGCGAATTTGTATCTTGATGCATAGTGAATGGATTTTAGTTTTGTTTATTGAGATTTGGAGTAGACTTGAGGGTCTACATCTTATGTTTTATGTGTGATTTTTGGTGCTTATTTTAAGTGTTCGATCAAAGGTCCTACTTTGAGTGATTTTGAATGCTTGACTTTTTGACCATTTTCTGATTTCGCAGAAAACGACATACCGAACAATTTCGATATGTCATTTTGCTGTTAGTTTTGGTCCTCTAATCGAACTTCAGTCGTCCAATTTTTTACGGTCAATCGAATCAGAAGATTTCGGTCGACCGAACTATTTTTGGTATGTTGATTTTGGCCATGAGTGTTGACCGTTGACTTGTTTCGATCGATCGATCCAAATCGGTCTACCGATCCAGTGATTTTCGGCATACCGAAATGGATTCGATATGCCGAATCAAGGCCTAGTTGCTTTTATAAAATGTGGTTTACATGGGTTTTCTGGATTGGTTTGTATTGTCTCTTTGAGATGGGATTGTAGGTCGTTAGTGGTGGTTCTGTGGAACACCTGATGTGCCGTTTTGCCGAGGTTTTGAAAGAGTTTTCAAAGGTATAAAATGGTTTTGAAATGGTTTCAAAGAGATGTTCTATTTTGGAAAATGGTTTTCTTAGTTTTCTACGTGCGGATTGAGACACTATGGGACCGTGTCGTCGGGACCAAGGAATGTGACGACATTCTCGGGTGGTCGGGTGCTCCCCCCTAGTCGAGGTTGAGGACCGAGATACCTGAGGCTAAGGGACGTCGAATCTTGGAGGTATGAGACTCCGTGACTATCGTCTCAAGGCTAAGGATTGTGGTCCGCGGGTTGAAGTATCTTGTGACATGACAGGGAGGTATGATACTCCTGTTCTCGCTATGAGCACTGAGGTTTAGGTGTTATCGGGTGTGAAGGTATGACACACTCTCCTGAGTATCGTGTGGAGGACGTCATGAGGAGACGTACCCTGTGATGGCCAGTGCTGGTGGGACACGTGCTCTATAGCTGGTAGCGTCTTGAGAGATAGGACTGCCTTCCTAAGGAGGGGTCGGCTCTGTGAGGATTCTCCAAGTGGAAGGATCGTGGGATGGTGGTTGGCTCTTGCACAGGGTAGCACACCGTGACAGTGCAGACACCATTGGTCGCGCTTCAGTGGACTGCTTATGGCTGGAGTTTGGTCCCGACTCACTGTGTGTGGTTTTGGCCATTGAGGGCTTCGTTCGTGATTTTGGGCTGATAGAGCCTTGGTTGTTGTTTTGATCAGTGTGGGCCTGGTCTTGTGGGATTCCAGAGAAAATGATTGCGAAATGAATTTAAAAGGAAAATTAATATAGTTTTGTTGTCCGCTGTTTTGTGAGGTGCATGCTGGATCACTTTTGTTACTCACACTTTCCTCGTGTTTTTGGATTACAGGTGCAGGCATACAGAGGGTTTAGCATAATATATATTGTCTGGAGTTTCGTAGTCACACACATAGGTTTCTGGTCATTAATATTTTCTGTATAGTTTTTAATTTTCTGTGATTTAATTTATTTTAAATTATTATGAAAAATTTAAGACATGACACGTGGATTCTTACGGAATTTGCGAAAATGCAGTCAGTGTTGAAGATGAATTTTTAGCTCTGAGTTGATGTTGTTGGTTTGTGGTTTTGAATATAAATTTTTGATGTTGTTGTATTGTCTGAACTGAAGGTGTCAATTTGTGGTTATATACTGACGGTACTATCTGTTGTAATGTCTGAATTGAAGCTTGTTGTCGATTAGTGTGTGAATTAATGTTTGCACTAATGTGTTTTGGCTGCTCAATCTAAATTTGATACCAACGTGATAACTGCATGTGTGATGTGTGATGTGAATCATTTTGTGAATGTGATACCAATGTAAAATGTATATACTCTTGTTTCTATTTTATTCAATACCAATGCAAGATTATGACAAGTGTGGCAACAAAGAAGAGAATTATGCTTACAGATTCAAGTTGTTTATGTTGGAGAGGTTTCAATTCAGTTACCAAAAAAAAAAAAAACAGGTTGGATATGTGAATGCAAATAGAGCCCAACATATGTAAATTTAGACTGTACATGTGGATTCAGGTTGTTTATGTGAATGCAATATGTATTTGTCAATTCAAGTTGTATATGTGAATGCAAAAAATCTAGGTTGTTTTGATACACGCAAATTTTTTGAGGTTTCATTTCATAGACACCAACATGAGCAACAAAATGTGAATGTTGCACATATGCAACCTACTGTTGAATTAATTTCAGAATTTAATTTTGCTTTTGTTACAGGCAATTGACTTTGACGCCAAATATGATGGTACCAAGAATGCATTGATCATCTTGAAATAGCTTTCTGAGTTCTGAGCTTGGAAAGAAAAATCTACTAGACCCCTCCTTGAAAAAGACCGTCAGAGAACCAACTGATATCTAAATCAGCATGTAGAGACCTAGCAGGGAACAACTTCTGAAAAATTGTATACACCAATCTCTACCATCCTCATGCAAGACCAAAATCTTGCACAAACAGAAATATATCTTAAAAAGCATTAGGGGATCTGACATAGGGAAGCCCAATCCTATCGAGCCTCACTACAAGAAAAATTAGATTTTACGAGGACAGGTAGCGAGGACTTCGCGAGGACATGTCCTCGTAAAAATATGACGAGGAGATATAGCGGGCATCTTGCGAGGAAATGTCCTCGTATAAATTTAGCGAGTAGGTCGCGAGGACATTCCTCGTTAGTGTCCTCGCGAAGTCCGATATAAAATACCTCGACGTAGGTTCTGTCCCTTTGTTTCTTAACCTAAAGTCAGCGATATTTCCTCCTCCGTCGACGGTGCTCCTCCTGCGCCGCGTCCTCCTCCCGCCGCCTCCTCCTGTGCTGCGTCCTCCTCCGTCGACGGTGCTCCTCCTGCGCCGCATCCTCCTCCCGCCGCCTCCTCCTGCACTGCGTCCTCCTCCGTCGACGATGCTCCTCCTACGCCGCCTCCTCCTCTCGCCGTCTCCTCCTGCGCTGCGTCCTCCTCCGTCGACGGTGCTCCTCCTACGTACAAATTTGGGTGCAAGTTCGTCTGCTCTGCCGTTAACAAGGTCTGATTGTGTTACATCGTGCTGCTCGTCGATCACATTTTCCTTCCTTTTCTTTTTTGGGTTTTTATCGGGCTTTCTTAGAAAGTTCAAGTTAGTTTGGATTTTACAATCCAGTTCACGTTGATTGGATAATTCAGTTCTGGTGTTTGGTTTCTCGTGGGCACTATCTTAGGTTTTAGATTGAGAATCCTTGTTTGTCGTTGATTTCT
>JAMKQA010248068.1:0-35298 GCA_024699735.1 Posidonia australis
TTGAAACATCCAGTCGTCACATACTTACAGATTATTATTACTGTCTGAAGTCACAGGGATTGTCTTTGCTGTTGTTCATCGAGCTATGATCTGAAAGTGATAGGAAAGATTGTCTTTTTCTATTCCCCTCACAGGAGAAAGAGATTATAATAATCTTCGGGATTAGAAGGAGTATTTAAGTTCCATGCATTGTATGAAAGTTACGGGTTGTTTAAATGTGGGCATTGTACCCATCAAGTATTTTTAACTCTCATATTTTCACAGTGCATAGATCCTAATTCTAAAAACAACCTCAATTTTAACAATAAAATAAATTCACCCGTTAACCCTACCCAATATCCATCACCTGTTAACCCTATCCAATATCCATCAACCGTTGACCCTATCTATCACTCATAAAATGATATAAATTTAGATTTTAACAATATAAAAAAGTCACCCGTTAACCCTACCCATCACCCGTTATTCTAATGGGTAGTGGGTAGGGTAGCGGTTAGAATTTTGTAAGACGGGTATTAACCCGACCCGTTACCCGCTAAGAAAGGATGGGTTAGGGTTAGGGTAGACCTCTAACCCGACCCAACTCGACCCATTTACAGCCCTAGCCACAAATATCTAATCTACTAAACGAAGCACGAGGTTTCCATGGGGGCTTGAACTGTAGATGATAGTGAACTATAGTCACAACTCATGCCAAATCCAACCAATTTAGATCTAGTAAACAAATGTTACCTTAACCATCCAATTCATTTCAAGTAAGGAACTACTACGGTCCTTGAACCTATAAGTAGGTCCGTAAATGGAATGGGTATTTACTCATTATCCTTCCCAATCTATCTTGTTTTATACAGATAAGGGTAGGTAATTTTACCCCATTATCCGTTTATTCGTCACTCATTTTATCCGTATTCTTATAAGGAATGGGTAAAGGTAACTATGTACCTATCACATATTTACTCGTTTACCCTCATTATTCTTATCACTATGTTTTTTTTCTTTTAGTTTTTTTCTAAAATGATGAAATGATAAACAATATTTTATATACTCATCTAACAATTTTTATTTGAATTTGTAATAGGACATTCAAACATAGTATTTAAACTATGAACTCTTAAGACGTAATACTTTATATAGAAAGAGAATGTAATTTTAGTTATTTGTTTAAACACTTAATGTTCAAAACATTTGCTTAAACAAGATTATACTTGTTTATCTATTTTATATTATACTATAGGTGACAAAGTTGGTAAGGGACTAAGGATAGAACCAAAGGGGATGTGGCTTTATATTGTCTTGCTACCTGTCTAAATTTTAAATATAATTGTATGAGTAATGTTATACTCATCCCGTTTAGAGACCTACCTGATGGTGAGTTGCAAATATCCAATTACAACCTAATACTTGGGAGAAGATAGCAGATCTGAGTCACCTAGATCGCTCCAGGAGCTGCTATAGTCCCCAATCCTAGCAATCACAACCCCTGAAATGAGAGAAGATAGCTAATTCTAATAATCATTTCAATACCAACAATCCAAAAAAGACATGGTTTGAATTTTGTCTCTAGATAAAGTGACGAGTGCGTCAAACTTGAGCCATGGTTGTCCAAATACAAAGAGATTCGTTTTGGATGACCTTGAAAGTTTCTAGGTCTATCATTTCTTAGAAGTTTTTTTTTGACAATCGTTAAGATTTAATATATTAATATAATACTTGACTATAAGTACTGCTACCAAGTGTAAAATAAAGATGTCTAAGTTACAAAATAAGATCCCATAGATTCAGCCAAACAATTAAAAAATTAAGTCCAAAATAGTACAGATCAACCAAGATAGTAAATCATATATTTAACTAAGATCAAAGAAATTTTCAAGTATCTCCTGAATATTGCTTCTTGACCCTTATTGTAATGGATCATAGGACTCTAACGCATCATCAAGAGGAGCAGAGGCTAGAACAGGAAGCTCAATTGAAGAAGCAATTGTTTGGGATGTTTGTCGAGCTTGGTCCTAGCTAGTCCCATTCACATTGCTTACTCTCGAGGGCTTGAGAAAAGCCCTCATTTCCTTGGCCTACAAGCAGAACAACTACCCAAATCTTGATTAGTGAGATATTTCTAGAAATAATGAAAGAAAGTGATACATACTTGTTTATGAAAATTCTATTATTCCTTTCCAACCATAGATTCCAGAGAATTATTGGAACGAGCAAGTTCCAACCTCCCCTATTAACATTATATTTTCGGTGTACAAACAAAGAGGAGATGTCTATAATGCTAAGATTCATTAAACAAGTTGTATTATTTAGAAAGAATTCCAAACATTTACAACTACTGAACACCTCAGAAAAATATGGTCAGTATTTTCACAAATGTAACCATAATAAGAATAAGATATGGGCCCTATCCATCCTTTTTAGAAAGATTTTCTTTAGAAAGAATTCTATCATGAATAGCCAATTATAGGGAAAAAATTATTTTTAGGGGAACCCACCTACAGGGGATCTGAACCCACCATCATTCAAAATATCATAACAACTCTTAAAAAAAATAATTATCAGTCGAGGGAAGCTAATGTAATTTGTCTTCTCCATCATTGAGACATATTCGCCCCACAATATCTGAAAAATTATCCATTTGATTTTGCAAAAGGTCAATGTCTGAATTACATTGAATTGTCTGGCTAAAAAACCTCGGAAAATCACATGCATACTTATTCAACATTTTTTTTACAATATCTTTCTTCAACTTGGATAATTTAAACAAATTGAGCATAATATTTTTTGAGAGATCCCTTAACATCCCACTTATTTTCCCAAAATAAAGTATTTTCACCATTATTAACCGAAAAGCTTGTAAATACATTTAATATAAGGAAACAATGCCTAAGCTCCATCCATAAAGGTGAACTTCTATTAGAAGTTACATTCAATAACGCTCAAGATTGGAATTGATTATAATAACGGGATTTCACTAACTCAGCCCAAATGAAATTAGCATTACCAACTTGGAACGTCCTCAATTCCCATAATAATTTAAAACAATTTAAATTACAGTAAATTAAAAGGTAAACAAAAATATTAACTACCAGGAATCTGTGTGTGTGGCTACAAGACTCCGGAATATGTGCAGTATGCTCAAACTCATCCGCATGTCTGTACCTACAATCCAAAACCACGAAGAAAAGCATGAGTAACAAAAGTCACCCCGCATACACCCTACGAAAACAGCGAAAAACACACTATATTAATTTTTTTAAAATTCATTTCGCAATCATTTTCTCTAAAATCCCACAATCAAACCTTTAAGGCCGAAAACAACAGCAAGTACAGCCCACACTAACCAAAACAGTAAACATGACTCTATCAGCCTAAAACCATAAATGAGGCTCTCAATGGCTAAAACCACACATAGTGAGTCAAGAAGCCCGACGCCAGGCATCCAACTCTGGCAACAAGCAGCTACCATGGTGCACTACACTGCAACGACGTGCCACCCTATACAGGAGTCGCCTCGTCTCGCGATCCTCCCACTTGGAGAATCCTCACAAAGCCAACCCCTCTCTAGGAAGGCAGTCCTGTCTCTTAAGACGCTACCAGCTACAGGGCACGTGTATTACTTGCACTGGCCACCACAGGGTACGCCTCCTCACTGCGTCCTCCACATGGTGCTAAGGAGGGAGTGTTATACCTCCACACCCGAACTTCAGTGCTCACAACAACAGTAGGAGTATCATACCTCTCTGTAATACCACAAGACACCTCAACTCCTAGACCACAAACCTAGCATCGAGACGACAATTAAGGAGACTCATACTTCCAAGATCCGACGACCCTCAGCCTTAGGTACCTCGACCCCCAACCTCAACCAGGGAGTCGTGCCCAATCACCCGAGAACGTCATCACATTTCCTGGTCCTGACGACACGATCCCATGGTGTCTCGACCCATACACAAAAAATCAGGAAATCCATTTTCCAAAACAAGCCAACACATCTCTTTCAAAATCATTTTCAAACTATTTTATATCTTTGGAAACTCTTTCAAAACCTCGATAAAACAGTATATCAGATGTCCCACGAGACCACCATTGATGGCCCACAATCTCATCTTAAATGGACAAAACAAACCAATCCGGAAAGTCACTACATTCAAATGCATTTTTACCAGAAAATTAGAAAATACCTCCAAAAAATCCTACTAGACACGTGCATGTGGACCGCACGTCTAGCCCACGCCCCAGGCATTTTCGTCTGAACACAAACAAAGCCTAGACCAAGGGCTAGAGCCGCTACCAAAATTGCACATGTGGTCCTCGCGATTGGCCCATGCCCCCAGCTTTTTGTTAGAATTCAGACAGCATGTGGTAGGGGACCCCAATTTTACCAGAAGTGGAAACCAAGAACAGGCCCACCAAATAACTACCAAAAATTTCGAATAAAACATATGCGGTAGACCTTCGAGTCTACTTCGGTGATCCTCCGGCCAACCACCGGTGCCACTAGTGACTCCGACCCTCGTTGAGGCTTTCCCGACTACAATGACACACCACCGAAACTCCACACGCTGCCACAAGATGCCGCATGCCGTCATCGATCCTTGGACACGTCGAATCGGGAAGAGGCAGAGAGAGGGAGGGAGGAGGTGGGGAGAGGGAGTGAGTGAAGGAGAAGGGGAAGGGAGTCGGGAATGGAGAGCGAGGGTGGGAATGGGAAAGTGCGAATGAGGGCGAGGGATAGGGATAGGAAGTCGAGTGTGCTTAGGAAGAAGGAAGGAGTGCGCGGGGAGAATGAGGAAAGGCTCGGGTCGTGCATGGTGGAAGGCCCTAGCTTAAAAGGCCATGCAAAGAGAGCATGATGCAACCAGTCAGCCACACGCACACCAACGCTCCCTCAGTCGTCAGCCTCACCGACAACAACACGAATCCAACAACCCCCCACAACCAAGAGGTTAGCTGCAAGCCACACCAACCGGCCTCCAAATGTAGACCCCACACAGACTCACACAAGAACCCACGAGTACAGTACCACATGTACAGTGCCAACCACACACAGGAACACACAAACAGAAGCCGATCCACAAGGTCCAAGTCCAAAATCACAAAATCACGCAAATGTGCCTTAGAACAGTAACACCTGTCTAGGAATAAATTCATTAAAAATATAAATAATTACAAAATAAATTTACAGATGTTACACAACTAGTAGTTGCCACACTAGTTTATACTTTAAAGTAGTATAAAAACTTTTGATGTTAATAATACCCCAGCCCTCTTGATTTTTTAAGTGGCAAATAGTCTGCCATTTAGCTAAATGGTACCTCTTTTTTGCAGACAAAGATGAACTTCATAGAAACCTCCTTTGGAGGCGATCAATCTCCAATGCCACCCTAACCAGCAATTGAAGTACTAATAGGGAATAGGTTGGAATGGCAAATAGAACTGAATTTACTAGTGTGAGCCTACCACCAGTGGATAGTATCTAGCCTTCCAGGTGACTAGTCTAAATGTTAATTCTTCCAAGATAGGGGCCTAGTCCTTATAGGATGCCCTACGAGAGTGTAATGGCAAGCCTAAATACTTAATGGGAAGGGATTCCTGCTTGCAACCTAGAATGTTACAACTTCTTTCTATAATATCTTGAGAGACTCTAATGCCTGTAAGTGAAGATTTACTAAAATTAATTCTAAGTCTTGCACATGCTTGAAAACATGCCAAAATCTTTTTCAAATTAATGATACAATCCTCATTAGGACTTAAAAACAAAATGGTATCATCAGCATATTGAATGTTAATCACATTAGGTCCCTTTCTAAGAAATTAGATTCTTGAAATAAAGTTAGCTTGAAGTCCTAACTTTAACATTTCATTGACGACACATGTGGTCATAATAAATAATAATGGTGATAACGGATCACCCTGCCTTAACCTGTTAGATGCTCCAAAAAATCCTTTTGGTGCACCATTTACCAAAATGGAATACTTCACTGTGGTAATACACATCTTGATGCAAGTGAGCCAAATTTTCCCACAGCCTAGGCCTCTAAGAGAGTTAATGATGAAGTCCCATTTGACATTATCAAAAGTCTTTTTTGAAGTCTAACTTTAGGACAAAGCCAGGTGTCTTGGATTGATGCATAAAATGGATTGTTTCCTGCACCGCTAAAAAGCAATCATTAATACATTTACCAAGCAGAAAAGCACACGGACAATTGTCAATAATGGTATTCAACACAAGGCTAAATCTATTTGCTAAGCTTTTAGCAATAATCTTAAATGTGCTATTCAATAAACTGATAGATCGAAAATCCTACACATTTTGAGCCCTCTCTTTTTTGAATATTAATGTTATAAAAGTTTGATTAATCCCTTTTAAGACATTCAGATCCCTAGATCAGTAGAAATAGTCAAATAATGAATAAAGCATTCATAATATCATCCCAGAAATGATGAAAGAAACACATAGGGAAGCCATCCGGTCCTAGGGATTTCTCTCCAACAAGGCCAAATACATTTGCTCTGATCTCATCCTTAGTAAAATATACCTCTATAGATCTGGGATCCTGGATTTTATTCGAAAACAAAAGATCCCAATTAAGTTCCCCCGAGAATCCAACCTTTCTATTATAAAGGCTAAAAAAATGTTTTTCAAATACATTACTTATCACTACTGGGGTATCAACATGGATATACCATTGATGATAAGAGATGAAATAGTGTTCAATCTCCTTCTATTGTTGGTCATTTTATGAAAGAATGTCGTGTTGAGATCACACTCATTTAACCATTGAATTTTAGATCTTTATTTCCAATAGATTTCCTATTCTAATAGAAGGTTGAAGTGTTCCTTCCTATGTTCTTTCTTCCTCCCCTGCAAATTCAAGGGTAGCGACATAGTTTCAGCTACATTGTCAATCTCTAGAATTTGAGTCTCATCCTCCCCTAATCTTGCATGACGATTTGATCTTTTCCCAAGCACCCATCTCTTAATTGCCAACTTTAATGCATTAAGTTTAAAAGCAAAACTATCAATCAGATTCAATCCGGATGAATAACTATTGAGACAGTTCGCTACCATATCTTGAAAGCCATCAATATAGAGCCACAACTTATAAAACTTAAATGGGAAAGGCCCCTAGCCAAGAGATGAAGTATCTAAATAGATGGGGGTATGATCTGGCATAGTATAGGCTTTTCCTGAACAAATGGCTTTATTGAAATGAGCCTCTTAGTTTGTGGATACAAGAAACCTATCCAAATTTACCATTATAGGGTTCACTTGATAGTTCGACCATGTATATAAACAATTATTAGGTGCATAATCAATGAGATTACCAAAAGCAATGAAATCGTTAAATTTTGTCATTATGAGCGAGATTCTCGAAATACTAGAATGTTCAAAGGAGAACCTGGTGATGTTAAAATGACTCCCAATGACCCAATTACAACATACATTGTTAGACAAGTCACCCATCTCCAGTAGGAACAACTGCTTGTAACCAAGGTTACAGGGCCCATACACTCCAGTTAACCACCATTCAAAAGTGTCAGAAATGGTTTGAAAGTGCAATGAGGGACTGAAATTGGCACACACTATATTCAGCTATTGGAATAGAGTTTCGTCCCACCCAATCATAAGGCTTCTAGAAGCCCCGTTCAAAGGTAAAATTGCCCACCTATCTAATCTCCTTCCCCCCAGAGTACGAGATAGAGACAAGGAGAGGTTATCAAGCTGTCTCCTCAAGGACTAAAATGTCACACTTTTATCTGTGAACAATATTTCTAACCACTCTACGCTTATTACTATTCCCTAATCTCCAATGTTCCTATAGACATTCCGATTTTGAAGTCACTTGGCAGCAGGCTCCTCTAGATGATGCTCTGGTCGCGACCACCAAAATCCTGGACCACTTAAGCTCACACAAGCCCATTCAGGCCGCTCCAACCTAAAAATTAGACAAAATCAAATTTAAAATACTTAAAAATCCATTTGATGAAACAAAAACCCTAATTTAAGTTAAAATGAAATAAAATCCACTTAAAATCCAATTAATAAAACAAAAACCCTAATTCGAGTCAAAATGAAATAAAATCCATTTAAATCCATTTAAAATCCAAGTAATTAAGTGAAAACCCCAATTAAAAGTCAAAATCCATTAAAAACCCTAATTAATTAAAATTCAAAACGCTAATCAACCAAAAAACCCTAAATAGAACCATAAACCCTAATTAAAATTTTAAAACCCTAAATAAACCAATAAACCCTAATTTAAAATCCAAAAATCCCTAAATAAACCAATCAACCCTAATTAAAAGTTAAAACCCCAATCTCAAACCAATTAATTAAACCCAAAGTCCCAAAATTAAAAATCAGATTTAAATCACAAAACCCTAATTAAAAACTTAAAATCAAAAATCCTAAAATCCACGAAAATCCCAAAATAAAAATAAAATAAAATAAAACCTAAAATAATTAAAACCCTAATTTAAAACCAATTAACCAAACCTTAACCACAAATTTAATTAAAATCATAAAGCATAAACAAAAAGCCTAAATTAAAATTCAAAACCTTAATTTAAAAACTTAAAATCAAAACCCTAAAAAATCCCTAAAAATCCCAAAACAAAAACCTAAACTAATTAAAACCCTAATTTAAAACCAATTAATTAAACCCAAAATTACAAAATCAAAAATTAAATTAAACCCACAAAACCTAATTTAAAACTTAAAATCAAAACCCTAAAAAGTCCTGAAAATTTCAAGACAAAAACCAAAACAAAAAAACCAAAACCCATTAAGCCCAACACTGTTTGACTCAAAAATGAAATTCCAAACTTAGAAAAAGTCAAAAATAATTCCAGTGAACCACCGCCGGTGACCCCGTGTTTTCCGACGACAACCCTAGCGATCAATCTCGAGAAATCCGGAGCAGATCTCAACCTCCTGCGATCTCCGACACATCCTTAGCCAGCACGCGCTCAATCCAACGACGCCCAGCCACTGGAGAGGGGATCGACGACGTGGCAGAGCCTCACCTGTGTATAAAAACACCTACCGCCGACAACGTCCGAGAGGATCTGATCCATGAGCTCCGAGCTTCTTCAAACGCAATCAAAATCCAACGACAGGCACCAGTCCACCCTAACAGGCCTGCATCCTCTCAACGATCCAGACCTTTTTCTCCTTGAACCCCTTTCCACAACCAGAGGAGCACCGGAGCGCCATCGCCGTCGAGCACCTGGGAAGACAACGTGGCTCGCCAGGTATACCATCCACCTCCTCTGTTGTCAATTCAGTAGGCGCTCAGACTAGGGCTGCGACGGTGAGCCTCCCTTTTGCCCGCCGTCGCCTCGCTTCCGGTGGTGGGTTCACCACCACCGACGAGGCTCCAAGCCTCTTGATCCCTGGTGAGGTCCCCCAGGGCCTCTCTTCCCCCTCTTCTTCTCCCCTCCTCCTCCCTGGCCTCCCTCCGCAACAAAGGACTCCCGCTGATGCTCAGCCAGTCGTCGTTGCCATCGTTGTCGACCGCCGTCGCTGAAGCCATAGAGTGGGCAAACCACCATGGCCATTCCCCGACTAAACCGAGGACCCTAGAAGCTTCCCCATGGACTACCAAGCACCCTACGACTGCCGCTGCAACGTCGTCCCCACCACCGTAGCGATCGCTGCCGAAGTTCGTGAAGGGGGGAAAACCCCAGGCCATCCCAACCATCCGCGACACCTCCATGGACCTCGCCGCTGCCGCCCGGATCTCCTTCGACCCTCGCCGCTACCTCCAGGAGCGCCTCAGTGGAAGTCACCGTCGCTAGAGGAGAAAGTCGACGAGGGGGTCGACCGGATACTCCAGTCGTTGGGAGCCTGATCATCGCCATTGGATCTCTTGTCCATCGTCCCCTCTAGCTTCCCCGCACCCTGGATCATCGATCGATCACCGAAGAGGCTCGGATGAGTCTCCCAGGCCGTCGCCGCTGGCGATCGTCGAATCGCCGGCGGTGACTGTTAATTCCTTTTTTATTTTAAGATCCTTAAACTTATTTAATTATTAAATTTAAATCCTTTTTGGTCAAAACATTTGCCTTTTAGTCCCTATAGTTTTAAACAAAATGTCAATTCTTTTATTATTTCTGTAAATTTTGCATATGACCCTTGCTTGTTTCCTTTTTTAAAATTCTTAACATACTCATGCATGCTTTATCAGATACAGGTCCCTGAAATCATGATTTCCTTACATTCAAGTCCTGAACAATTGCATTTATCCCCTGAAGCTTTTTAAAATAAGTTTTCTCTGTGAAATTTGCATTCTAGACCCTGAAGATTTCAAAATCACATTGATCACCAATAAAATTGAGTTTTTATCACATTGAAGTCTTGAACATTTGCATTTATCCCCTGAAGCTTTTTAAAATAAGTTTTCTATGTGAAATTTGCATTCTAGACACTGAAGATTTTAAAAATCACATTGATCATTATTAAAATTAAGTTTTTATCACATTAAAGTCCAGATCATTTGAATTTAGTCCTTGGAATCTTTTAAAATGAATTTTCTCTGAGAAATTTGTAATCTGAGCCCTAAAAGTTTAAAAAATCACACTAACTATCATTAAAATTGAATTTGCTTTACATTTTGGTCCTAATCTTTGCATTAAGTCCCCAGAACTTTAAAAAATTAGTTTTCTTTATGCATTTTGCATCTTAGACCTTAGGAAATGTTATAATTGCGTTGACCAGCATAAAACCTCAATTTTTATCACCGTCAGACCCTGAAATTTTGCATAAAAGTCCCTAGATTCACATCAAACCATTCCTGAGCACATACAATTTGCATATAGGCCCTTAGATTGTTTTTAAATACATCATTTAGAGTTTTAAATGTTTTTTTGCATATTTTGGAATATTTTTTCACTCATTGCATGTCACACTTTGTGTTCAATCATAGATTACATTTAAAAATCATGTTTTCACTGTGAGTTGATCTTTAGTTTCACATTTTAGTCGCATTTGCACTTATGTGTGAGTTTTGCACTTTAGATCCTGAATTTTTAGGAAATTACATGAGTATAATTTTCACATCTCAGTGCCACATTGACATTGGATCCATCATCTGCATGTTAGAATAGGATTCATGAACATATTTTTCATCTAGATCCTCACTCCTTTTTGTGAATTTTGCATCTTGGCCCTCATGCTTGTCATTTATTGTATTTACATCATTTTGTTGTTTTTCTTCTCCATGTTTTCTTGCAAATAACATCCTATGGACATTTGACACATATTTGGACATAACTTAGACCATGCATCACTCCCATGCTAGCATTTATTACATCTGGCTAAGAAAATGACCAAATTTCCCTTGTGCCTCCAATTCATGGGCATGCATCTCAATTTTTGCACTCATTCTTGTATAATCCTTGTCTAAGGCATCCTTTAGAATCTCTACACATTTAGGCACTTATCCCGGCATTTCATATTACTTCTCTTCACACTTGTATCCCTATTTAGCGAGCCGACATCTCATGCCTTTCTTTCATGGACTTTTTTCTTCACTTTGCTTCCAAAGTTTCTTATCCGATATCCGATTTGATTTGCTTTAATCCTACATTTCAGATTTTTGATTTGATTTGGATTTCATCGCCTAAGGGCGTACACTAATTGACTGGAAGGCCCACATTGGCCCATTTGTAGATTATTTCACCTCGTTTATTTTCACAACTTTTTCCCTGATTCCAAGGATTTGGGTTGACTCCATTTTTTATCCTTTTGACATCAATATGGTTTTCAGAGGCATTCTTTACATAGACCTCGTCATTTCATGTGATTTTCTCTATCGTGTAATACTTCGTGATTTCATTATTTTATGGGGATTTCTTCGTAATATTCGCATGCCATCATACACATCCCTCCAATTTTTCCATGACATTCATATTAGCGTGTTTTAGAACATGATCTAGGCTTAGCAAGCATTCATTCAGCTTTAACAAGAAATTCAGGCTAGAAAGACCGAGCTTTCACTGGCGCACGAGGGTGCCTAATACTTTCCTCGTGCTTAATAGGAATACTTATCCATCCTCTGATTAGCAGACATCCAACCTTCACATCAGCATCTCATGCATTCAAGCTTTTGTGGTTTTTCTCGTCTTTCCCTTAAAAGACTAGGTGGCGACTCCTTTACTTTTATCCTATCTTGCGCCTTCGCCATCTTGACATAGCAGTGATCTCTTCCCTTTAGCGCAACTCTGCGCCGGACCCCCGAACTTGCATGGTCACAGTTCCAAGCTAATATTATCATAAACAATATGTAAACAATCTAAGAGCCACAAGACTCTCAATACACCTGTTATTATCCTCAAAGTTTATAGGTGGTAATGATTGCTAAAAGCATAATACATCCAAGAATTTTTTTTTTGCCTCAAAATCTGAGCCCAATGATATACCTATGTTTTCACAGAAATTGGTGAACTCCGCATAAGAGCTCCAAGAGAAGATGTTTCTGGCTAAATTTTCTACCTCATTAATTGGTTCAGCATTATTATCGGAGGGAAAAAAGAGAGAAAAACTATCCAAGGAGCTAACAAGTTCAAAATTTCTGTAGGATACAAAGGCTTCTCTGGAGGAGGTGAATAGAGAATCTCTGGTTTTTGATTAGTTTTAACTTTAATATGCAAATTTAAGAAGATAAAAACTAACCACATACACATTCAACCACAAGTACTCAGAGAATTTATAGTGGTTCAGCTAATCCCGGCTTAGTCCACTCCTCAAGTTCCTTACTTGAGACTTAACCCTTTCATTCAATAACTAGAATTTTATAAGCAACTAATTTACCTTGCTTGTTGCCTTGAATCACAATTTCCTTCTCCTTCCTGGAGAATAACTCAAAGCACTTGATGGTGAGAGTGACCCTTGCACAACTTGTGATCTTTCCTTTGCTTGTCAAGCTTTGTTGGAATGGAAGTAGAAGCTCAATGTGACTTGAAGCGAAGTATGGATGGAATTTTGACTCACTCACTTGAAGCACTAGAAGTATGATAGCTCAATAAAAATCAGTGGTTTGTGAGCTGCATATGGACCTTAATTTACAATGTTAGGCTTGCCGCTAAGTGTGACTAACGACTAGTAAATCTTTTGCTTACTGACATAAGATTCGGTATGCTGAAAATAATCGGTCGACCGAAATATGTAACGGTCGAGTTAATTCGGTATTCCGAAATATTTCGGTGTGCCGAATTTGCTTTCAGTTTCCTTGTTCCTTGAATTTCGGTGTGCCGTCTGATGTGCCGTTTCCTCGTGATTCGGTATTCCGTTTTTGCTTGCAGCATCCTTTGTTCTTTGAATTTCGGTGTGCCGTCTGATGTGTCGTTTTCTCCTGAATCGGTATTTCGAAAATATTCGGTATGCCTATTTACATGTAACTTACATATCCTTTCTTCCTTTACATATCAGTACATTGTTTTTATATCTCATGAATACAAATATGTGATCTTACATCTCATAACACTTACTTATACGATTGTTTTACAATGTAGTACTTGCTTTCTTCATATGGCCTTATATAGCCTCCTGTGTTTAAACACACCAAAATTGTTATCATCAAAATAAATGTAAGATTTTTCAACAATTTCTACATTGATTCAAACAATGAAACAACTAGACATGGAAATTAGATGGTATACTTGAACTTGTGATCACTAGAGGGGCCTTAACAGACGTAGGCTCACAAACCATATCACCTAGTTCATCATCACCATTACTGTCTAATGCAGCTAGCACCTTCCCTTTAAAAGTCTCTTTATTGATTTTACGTGCCTTCATTTTCTAAGCTACAATCTTTGAGGTAGCTGCGTCAAGAAACATCTTAGTACTATCATATTGAGTGAATAGAGGCTGGGTTACATAAGTAGGAGCCTCAATAGGAGCACTAGCTCGGGGAACACTAGAAGAACAAGGTAGAGCAGAAGGTGTAGGAGCACTTCTAGGATGGAGAGAGGAAGAGCTACCATCAAGAGCAATAGGGGAAGAGACATCATTGGAGTGAATACCTCCCTTAGGTGCAGGTTTAGAGAGAAGACATGCCGAAGAAACTTAAGGAGTAACAGAAGATAAATTTTGACCAGGAGCCTAAGGTATAACTCCTGGAGATCGTTTCCAGACATGTTTCCTAGGTTGAGAAGGCTTACTAGTCTTTGCTCCCTTCCATTTTTTAAAGTTGTTGAAAGACTTTCCTAATGCTTTAGAGGCACACTTACTCGTAGATACACTCATAGAACAAGAGGAAGAGCAAATATCCCTACTACGATAAAAATAGATCGGGTACACATCCCTAGCGAAAAGCGAAGTATCTAATATCAAGAATGTCCTCACCCAAGTGCAACCTAACACGAACTCTAGCGAAACCCAGAAATTTCGCTCTATTCAAACTAAAGTCAACTTCTAGAAGCTCCGCGAAATCTCCGACTATCCAATGAAAGATTTCAACACTCCAAAGGTGGTATGGAACCCCTTCCAGCCGAATCCACAGACCCTCCTCTCTCGAAGTAAATACTGCACTAAAGTGAACAGACCACGAAGTAAATTAAGCTAGAAGAGACACTAAAGAGGACTCATAAGATTTTAAAGCTTCATCGTTAGAGGAAATTGATGGGAACTTCAGCAAAATCTTCTCATGAGCGAAATCATGAATCTCCCATTCCACTGAACTAGGTTGACAAGAGGACAAGTGTTCGCCTAGACCATCCTTAGTGAGGTGGGGATAAAGTGAAGTTATAATGGCACTAGATGAGAAAAAGTGCAGTTGATCACAAGCGTTATCAGTAGGAGAGAGAATGATAGGAAAATGAGCCGATTGACTCGTTGTAACTCTTGTACTAGGTATTTTAGACATTCTTTGCTCCAAAAAGAATCTACAAATAGTAGTCGAATGAGAATGCGATTTACATTTAAAACAAATTGTTGTAAATCTTCAAAATGCTTTAGTATGCCCACGAAGACTGCATTTATAATATCTACCTATGTTGTCACTAGGAGTGCAAACGGATACGATATATCTATAAAATATTCGTATCCGTATCTATTTATGAATATAAATATTGATATGCCTTTTGAATTTTCAATCGATATGGATACGGATATCCAGATGTCTGTGTGTGTGTGTAGACAACTTTTTATATCTAAACATCTAAACATTATATTAAAAATCTAAATCGTTAGATATGATGAAAACTATTTAAATTGTTTGTATATAAAAAATCAAGTGATTTTGACATTTCTAAGTATTAAATTTAACATGTACTTGTTATAGCTTATAAATAACCATTAAATTTGATATGAATAGATCTATATGTTACGAGTTTCTAAATGATGTTGATTTTAGTGTATACCTAATCTAGATGATATATATTAAGATTCATGGATTACATTTTAGTTTTGAAACTTATAACTTAGAGATATAGTATTTTTTGCTTTAAAACCGTTGAATTCGTATATGAATAGATATGTATATTAAGAGTTTCTAAATGATGTAGATTTTCACATATATCTAATCCAAATGATGTAGATTAAAATCCATAAATTACATTTTGATTTTGCCAAAATATTTATCTACTTTATAAGGATTTTACTTTATCACTTATAAGTTTTTACTAACTTTAATTAACAAAGTATGTTGTAAAATATGATAGTTTTTTATTAATTATTAATTAATTATACATCCATAATGGTGGAATATTAAAATTTGGATTCATAACTTCATCTCTTTTTGGAAAAAGTAAGTCTAACCTATCATTATCTCTAATTTATTTTTATTTCATATATACTAAATAACTTAAAATATATAACTATATGGAAATTTTATTAATGGTTTGATTAATTATTTAATGTGTATATTGTCATATTTGTTTTTATATTCGACTTTGTCCGTATCTGATCTTTTTTTATCCGTTTCGTATATGTTTCCGTTTTTTGATGATATGGATATGTACTTTTCCTATCCGTATGATACTCGTATCCGTATCCATATCTGCATTTCAAAAATAGATACGGATATGGTAAGAACTATATCCGTTCCGTATCCGATCCGTTTGCACCCCTAGTTGTCACAGTATTAAATAAGGACAGTCTTGAATTTTTTCCCCCGATGACCACCCTCCACCTAACTTCAGAAGATAAAGGATCGCAAGCTCAAACTCCGAATTGTCTTCTTCCACAAGATGTTGTGGTAGCCCAAGTGACGCTAAGATATTATACTAGGAGCCAGGAACGTTGTCTTCAGAATACAAGGTGAGATTGAAAGGAGAGTAATACTGGTCATCCTTTGTGTCAGAAAGAGAATCCAGGGATATCTTTGAATTAATTATTCCCTTGCATGCACCGTTTATCTTTTGATCTTCCTAGAAAGTGAAGAATGGATGTTTTGAAAAGAGGGTGTGGCTAATAAAGGCTGGCTATACAGCAAAAATATGGCCTCCACAAAAGGCTGACAGGGTCAGATACCCTTACCGCTAGAAATTTTTGCAGTCCTCTCTTTAAGCCTAAACGAATCAACCTTTGCCTTATCGAGATATTTAAGATCATTCTGCACCAAATGTAAATTCCCAATGAATTCCTTAATTTGAAAAATTAAAACTAGAGTAATCAAAAGCATTATAGCGAAATGAGGAGTTAATATTGCCACCGATACAAGAAATCTTATTGACATTTTGACCGCTAATGCCTTAGAAGTCCAAACGACAAGCATCCTCCCCATTATTCAAACTTCGAAAGAAAGTCTAGCTAGAACCCTAGTTGTTGAATCCACTAGTGGACCCATGGGAGTTCGCTAGTGACGAGGGAACAACCTTGTCCTCACCGAGAAAGAAGTTCTCTTGGTTATTATCCGGCCAACTAGGCCCCAACAGAGAACAACCCTGAAGTTTTGGTCTAACAAGATTATTCTTCATACTTTTAACAGAATCAAAATGTTTAGTAAAGATTGACCAGAAAGATGCCATCTTTAGATTACTCCTAAAATCACCCATTAAGGGATTATTCTTTAGGAGATCTTTGCTCGAGTTCTAAAGCCCCCCTTCTCCTTTGGACATTGTTATGTATTATCTGAACCTTTAGGGGGTCTCGCTTTCCATTTTTCATTGATGAAGGGGATAAAGAATCACACCGGAGATCTCAAAAGGGAACGACCAGAGATTGCTATTGAGCAAGCTTAGCCCTCGGATCGGAGATCCAAGGACTTGTTTTTCTTAGGAGAAATCCAATTGCTATGCTTGTTGTCGATATAAAGGGTTCTCTCACCCGTTCTTAGAAGTTAACAACATATGATATTTCCAAATGGTCTAATCTCGTCAATCTAGTTTTAGCTATAGATTCTTGTTTTTGAATTGTAGTTTAACTGTATAAACGAGCTCTCGACTCAAGATAGCACCTCTGTGACGCAAACATTTTATCTCTAGACAAGTGACACAAATATGTCAAACTACCTCATCGTGAACGAGTTGGGCAGTTGGAGTTGGTCCAATTTGGGGTTTTGTAGCTTTCTTTGACGTAAACAAACCAGAGTCTGTGGGCATTGCAACCTTCCTTCTCCTTTCAGGACTTATCCAAAAGAGAATTCAGCATTTCTTGGTCATGAATATCTGAATGTGGTTATCTTTGCTTCGGAGCAAAACAATTCGAATCACGCTTAATTAATTGGAATGTGTATTATCTATATGGGAGATCCAAAATAAGCCTAGTTGGTAATCGTTCGACGGCTTGTGTCTGTTATGCACGCCTGCCTAATTAGGCCTAGTTGGATAATTATATGTGCATTTTAATGTGCAGAATAAATAAGCATATAATCGGGCCCTGTTTATTCTGTGCAAGTTATCTCACGCTGATAAACAACAAATTGCGTCGTGAAAAAAAGTATATAGGAACTCGATACCACTCTAGAAAATAAATTGCGTCGATTATTGAACTTGTCACGTGGTTGGTTGCTTTATAGGTCTGTTTTTTGAGATCTTATGATCTCTTGGAGTTTGATTTGTTCATAATCGAATCATGCTGATGTTAACTACTACAACTCAGTTCAATATCCATCTTTATTAACATGACAAGGGAAAGTACAACACTATCGTTCAAACATCGCAAATCATAAGCAAAAAGATGTTGATCGAAAATAGAACTTTAAATTGGTGAAGACATACACACGTCATTGTGAGTTAAAACCATAACAGCAGATAGTAAACGCTCTTCTTCATTTTTTCAATCTTAATTTTGTTATCGGTTGACAACCGGCGACACGTTTCCCAAGTTTCCAACATTACCATTCTAGGGCTAATTTCATGTCTATTGTCTCCATAAACAAGAAAAAAGGATGGCAGTAATGTGTGAACAGCGCAATAATGTTCTGGAAAAATAAACGAAACCGAGGGCATTGAAATATCTCCACGTAGGCATGCCACTGCGTCTGCCCGGCTGCCCCTACCCGCTGGGACATCATCCATTTTGCATCCTCCAACACCTTATAAATGGCAATCGTTGCTTGCCTGTACTTCATCATCATCTCCCACGCCCCCTCCCCAGGTTTTTACCCTTGATGATGCTTGTGCTGCCTGCAGTTCGTTTGATTTGGATCACTATAATAAGCTGCACGCCGTGGAACACCTGGACTAGAAAAGAAATGCAAATTATGACTTGCTTTTTCGGTAAAAATGTATTACCTCATCCTTCCAGTTGGTTCTCCAGACTATCACCACCAGGATGATTGTTTGGGCGAGTGTTCCACAAAGCATGCCAGCCCAGATCCCCTAAACAAACAAGTGAAACAATTTATACTCGTATTATGACATCGAAATGAAGTAAGAAGGCGAAAGGACTAAATATCTAATTTGTTGAATGGAACAAGGAGTCAAGTATTGTATTTCTCTCAATTGAGAAGCGAGCGATGGCACTCACTTGCACCCCGTAGTCGAAAACGATCCCCAAAAGGAATCCAAAAGGAAGTCCAAACAAGTAGTAGCAACCCAGATTGATGTACGCCACCAAGGCTTGCCATCCCCCACCAACAGCAACACCTGTTGAAAGAAAAAACACAGACGAGTCAAAGTCCTTCGGTTTTATGATATATTTTATTCCAACTGGACTACCATTTGTAGCGTTTTTACAGTAGTTCCAAAGCCATAATTCACGAGTAACTGCCACCTTTGACTTAAAAAAAACCGTCACTTTCAAAGTAGTGGCCGTTAAGTGTTAACCCAAAAGCTTGTTGAAATCCATAAATATATATTATCCGTGAGATTTAAATTTGAAAAAAAAGAGGTATGAATTCTATTCTCTTTGGCTAATTACATCATAACAGTTGATTTTTTTTAAAACTTCAGATCTAACAAACACAGAACAAAATGGAAAAAATGTTTTATACATGAATTCTTGTAGGGGCCCACGGTAGTTTCAAAATGGAAGACACAAATACACATTATTGATGGGGCGCATGGTGGGCCCAACAAAATATGTGCACGGATAGGTAGGGTATTAATAAGTAGCAATCAAAACTACACATGCTTTCTTAAATCTTGTTAGGTAAAAATTTTGAAATAGATTTTGGACTTATAATCTAGATTTTGTGTACATGAATTGAGGTAGAATAGTTATAAGATTACGAGTATAAAATTTGTTTGATACAAAAGATAGATTCCCTCGTAATGCATCTAATTTCGTATTCTCAAACAAAATATAAAAGAATAATCAATCTTACCTCAATTAATGTGTAAAATCTATCATTTCAATGGATGTTTAATTTAACTAATAGTTATATCAAGATTTTGGACTATCAACAAGTGCAAAATCTCATTTTCTTTCTCTTGGTGGCAGGTTGACTCTGATTAACTCAGTCTTGTCAGCAATCCCCACGTACTTTATGTCTGTATTACATATATGATATACCTAGGCAAGTTGAGAAAGACATTGATAGGATTAGGAGTGACTTCCTTTGGAAGTCTGATCCTTCTATCAGGAAAGGGATGCATTTAGTTAAGTGGGACTTAATTTACAGACATAAGCAGCAAAACGGCTGGACGATTATTAATCTTAGGAACTTTAATTTAGCTCTTAAATCTAAACTAGTTTGACAACTGTTTTCTTATGATAATCATGTCATGTGGAAAGACTTAGTGAAAGTCAGATATTTGCATTATTTCTAGCCTGGGGCTATTTTAAATACATCAACTAACCATTGCTCTCCTTTATGGCTTAGCCTTAAAAGCAACTTTAATACAGTTAACTGTTTCTCTTCTCACTTCTTGGGAAATGGGAAGATACCTTATTCTGAGAACATATTTGGTGGAACGACAAAAAATTAAAGTATCTTCTCCCTCAACTCTTTTCTATTTGTAAATGGAGGAAAGCCTCCGTTAAAAAAATCTGTGAGATTTCTGGGACTGACTTTAATAAGTTGTTTGATCTTTCTAAAGTCCTACTAAATGAGTGCAATATCTTGCAACCTCAACTGGATACGCTGGCAAATATGATCCACTCTGTTTCACTGAGGATGGAGAAGGACGACATCTCCTGGACCCTTACCTCTTCTTCTATATACTTTGTTAATTCTTGCTACAATATTCTGAATGATGATGGTTTAAGATTCAACCTCTTTGAACAGGTATGACAGACTTGGGTTCCGCTTAAGGTTAAGCTATTTTCTTGGCTTGTTCTTCATAATAAGAATCTCACTAAAGAGAACCTGGCCAAAAGAGACTGGGTTGGCTCTCCTAACTGTATCTTCTGCAATCTAAATGTTGAATCTAATAATCATTTATTTATGTTCTATGAATACGTTTCTCAGATATGGCAATTTTTCTTGTTCTCAGATTTATATCCTGGCTTTTATAATATGAGCTATTTATTTCAGCATAAACCTGCACTTAAGTTTAATTTAAATAATTGCAACTGGTATGTCTTGATTCAAGTTATTCTCTAGATAACCTGGAAAGGAAAAAATAACAGAATTTTTCGTGGTGCTTTTAAATCTACTTATCTTATTATTTTGGATATCATTGGACTAATGAGTTTATGGTTAGATTCTCTTTCACCAGGGTTTGAGAAGGAGGATCTGAGGAATTCATTATCCTCTATGAAAGTTACTTCGACTGCGATCCGATCTGCTTCTTCAGATGCTTCTCACCCTGCCACTGACACCAACCTACATCAATCTGCTCCTGTTGATGACATGGGACAATAGTATTATTAGGTAGTGTTTGGTACGCTGGAATGTAAATAGAGAGGAATGGAATGAACTTTGGAATGGAATGGAATATTTTTATTCCATTCCAGTGTTTGGTACATAAAGAATTGTCTAGTGGAATGGAATGGAGGGGTACAAGAGCGAAAACAGAACAGTTACAAAAGCCTCATCTATTCTAACACAAACGACGTAGTAGTAGAGAGAGGGAGAAAGAGGGAAGAAAGAGAGATAGAGAGAGAGCTTCCACCAGATCCCAATTCAACAACGACAAAGAAAACCCCTAATTTTACAAAACATTCTCGCTCGTTCTAGGGTTTTGCTCGCCCCGTGCCGTCGCGCTTTAGAGGGAGGGGGAAGCTGAAATGGTGGGCTCCGTGACGTCGACGCGCAGTAGAAACCATGGAACGGGGCGCTTCTACAGTATCCCGCAGAGGAGACGAGAGTTCTAGGGCGAGGCGCAGCATCGGAGCAGGTCGGACAGGTCGAGGCCGAGTGGCTCGGCGGCGGCGGCGGCTGCGGCGGCACAGCAGGTGGAGGTGAGGGAAGTGGAGAGTCGAGTCGAGTCGGATGACTCATCCTCGAAGCCGTCGGTCTCGTCGTCTCCGTGCCCATCCCCACCGCCGAGGCTGCCGTCTCCAGAAGGGACGTTGGCAGAAGGGGGCGGGACGTTGCGGGAGATGGGGCTCTGTTGTAGGAGATTGCGGGAGAAGGGAGGGAGATCTGCTGCGGGAGGTTGTGGGGGAGGGTTTGGGGCGAAAGGGGGCGGGAGGTTGCAGGAGATGGGGGCTGGGGGAGGGAGAAGGGCGCTGTTGCGTGAGAACTGTCGCGGGAGAAGGAGATTTCGGGCTTTTTGTTGCAGGAAAAGGGAGGGAGAATGGGATTCCTTACGTTTTGAGAGGGAATGAAATTCCCATCCTCAATAGGAATCAAATTCCAATCCTTTTTTTTGTACCAAACGTTGTTATTTCATTCCAGTCTAATTTTTCATTCCATTCTCTTTCATTCCGGGGTTCATTCCAGCGTACCAAACGCACCCTTAGTCTTATTCTGTTATTTGAACTTGATTCCCAACTTTACTGGTGTTGGTCTGTAATTATTGGCAAGAACATTGTCTTATTCTCTTTCCGTGATTTTTGTGTGAGCTGTGGGCTTTTGATTTCCTTGGATTTTTCCTTAAGATAAATATCTAATACTACTTAACATTACTCAAAAAAAGTAGTCCAAAATCTTTACCAAACGAACCCTTAATCGATGAGAAACTTGATAAATTTCAGATACGGCTAATGGATCTGGAGTGATTTATGGGATAGCCACAAGCAGACTGTTCAGTCTAGCTCCAGTGCCAATCACCTGGTGGGTTATGTATTATCGTACCTGAAATCGTCGGTTGGATGCTATTAAGCAACATAGTAAATCCAAGGAGGTAAGCAATCTTCGCCACTGCTTCCTGCATTTCCTTATCACTAGTAAAGATGACGGCAAAGTAGTTCCTGGAAATCAGTATCCCAACCATGCACACAATTCCAATCACAAGCGCAATAAGAACAGTCACGACGACAGAGTACTTGGCCGCTCTTGGCCGGCCCTTGCCCAGCTCATTCGACACCCGAACGCTGTAATACATCAACAAATGCAGACATCTCAGTTACGAGAAAGAAGAACAATATAGGAATGATCAAGCAAGCTCAGTCTTTACCTTACAGCCCCATTGATCCCGATAAACATAATGCCCTCCCATCCATTAACGTTCATGCTGAAACAGGGAACAAGACATCAAAAAAGACCTTAGCAATGCAAAAAAAGAGAGAAGAGGGTCAAGTTCCACACATGTGAAGAAAGAGCTGAATTACCAAATCGAAATGGATCCAACAGCAATCTCTGCATTTTTAAGATTCCCCGCTAGCACCACCAAGATCATAGTGTACCAAAGCTCCAGACAAATCATGATGGCCGACGCAATCGAAAGCCGAACAAACGCCCAGATATCCTTGAACGCTCCCCAGGAAAGCCCAGTCCAGCTATCTTTGCACCGTACAACAATGTAGATTATCTGGGCAATGGACACGGACCATTGCGTGATGTTGTAGGCGATGGCCGCTCCGATGATGCCCCAGTCGAAGACGTAGATGAAGAGGTAGAGGAGGACGATATGGAGAGACAGGGCGATGATGCCTACCCACGCGAGGACGCCGACCTTGCTCTGGGCCTGCAGGAACTTCTGGGCAGGGAAGTTGAGGGCCAATGCAAATAGATGGGGGATAATGGCAATGGTGAATTGGCCTGCCAGCTCTGCGATGCTGTCCTCTTGGCCGATCAGCCGGAGTATTGGTGTGGCGAAGACGTAGACAGGGACCATGATGAGGGCGGTGACTAGGAGAATTATCCACGATCGCTGCATGTAGATGCCAAGCATGTGCACCTGTCCAGCACCAAAGGCTTGGCCGCACAGAGTCTCCAGTGCACTTCCCATTCCCAGCTGCAACAGGTACACAGCTTGTTAGAGAGCATACTTTTCGTATCACTACTGCGAGCAAAAGGCAATTTACCAAAGTAACACGCCAACACCTAATTATTTTTATTTTCATAAATAATGAAAGAAGGCAAATATTTTTATTGGTTCATGGAATTCAGTTTATTAAAAAAAGGAAAAAGGTACAAATGTAATTTGACAATCAAGATTACAATACGCATGTAGAATAATAGTATAGGGTAATAGGTAATATGCAATATTTTTTTCTAATTGATATTGAAGTTCATTCTTTAATCTAGAAAAAAAAAAAGCCCAATTAAGACTTGAAAATAGACTCACACACACATGGACGGATGGACCTATCTGCATGCTACTAATTGTAGTCGTCATTGTAAAACACACACACGCGCGCGCGCGCGCGCGCGCACACAAAAACCTTTTACATCGTCGCAAACACAGTTTAGAAGAATATTGACGATGTCATACCCATCCACATTTTGGATTTTGATGCTAATATTTTACATGGCGAAAAAACTGTGACGAAACCATGACGAGCAGCTCATGCAAAGATCACCGCCACAAGAGAAACAAAAAGTAACAACATTTCAGAGAAATCCAAAGAACAAACAAACAAACAAACAAACCGAACAAAACAAAAAAGGTTTTTTTTTTTTTGCGTACGAGGAATCCGAAGGAGAAGGTGGAGATGACGGAGAGGCCGATGGCTACAGCCGACAACTCCAGGTTGCCGAGGTGACCGACGAAGATCTGCGTGGTGGAGATGATCCCGTAGAGGCAAAGGATGTTGAGCGTGATCGGCGCAGCTATCGGCCAGAGCTTCACCGTCTCCTTGACGAACACGTCCTTCGCCTCGCGGTAGCTCTTCACCTCACGGTAGTCTCCAACGTCCAGCTCCTCCTCCTCCGGAAAGCTCCTGGTTCTCGCCGTCCCATCGTTGAGCAGCGGGGTCTCCGTTGTCGGTGGCCCCGTCCTCGGTGCCATGGTGGTTGGATGGGGGTGGAGGATCGGGGAGTGGTGGTGCGGGAGAGGGAGAGGAAGGAGTGGTGGTTTTACAGTAGTTAGCTGTGGCTTGGTGGAGCCCGAAGAGAAGAGGGTTGTTTTGGAGGAGTACGATTTTGGGAATTCTGTTGAGATCTCTATAAAAAGTTCAAAACCAGCGCTCTTTTTTGTAGGACTATTCCGTAATTTATGTAAATGATGTGGTAGCGTTGTTTTTGTTTTCTTTTGGAATGAGTTGTCCGTAACTACGATTTAAAACCAAACCCAGAGTTATGTTCATGTTGATGTGTACTACGTAACACTGAATGGGAGGTTGATACGAACCGAATGCATGGTACGTCATCGAGATGACTGTTAGGTAGGACGAATGAATGAGAGAGCTCCACCTAACCCGATCTAGAACTTCATGTCTTCATCACTGATCCTGTTTGCTCATCGGGAGTCGGGCCATGGTGTATGATTTATGAACGGCAGGTTATGCACAATAAGTGAGGTCATAGATACTTACCAGTCAATCGACAGAGCACTGCCAAAAAGATTTCCTCCATGGATCGCCCCAGCAAACGGAAGCCAGAATGTGGAATGGGGTTTTACTTGATTCCAGTTGGTCTTGGTTTTCAACCTTCACTTACTCTGGCCGAGTAACTTCCTCACGTGTCTACGAGATCGTAAAGGTGTTGACGAGCTAAAATCGAGCAAACCGCATCATCTCGTTTTGATTTGTTTTCCTATAAAATTCGCTCCTGCTTGTGTTTGATCTGAAAATGAATTGATCTTAGGATGCGTTTAGTAAAGATTCTTAAGGTTTCGATTCTACAAGAATTTGATATGACTCGTAACCCTAACTAAACTGAATTGACATGATAGACTTTACTCAGAATCAATAAAGTTAACAACTCAAATTCACGTGTATTTTCAATTTTTTAGTTACTAAAACAATTGAACCCATAGAGCATAGGTTTGATAGTAGAATATATAAGATTAATCAGTTTGGTAAACAGCATATATAAGATTATCATCAAAATCTTGACAACAAGTCTCTCTCTTGTTCTGAATATGACAATTGATCATTATCAATGTGTCTTTTTGACTGGTAGATCAATTGAAGACTGTTTTTTCTGTTGTTCAGGAGACTTTGTATTACACGAGAGCATCCAACATACCTGGATTTATTCTAAAATTGGACTTTGAGAAGACCTTTGAAAATGTCAATTGAGAATTTTTACTAAACTCCTTTAGTGGTTTTGGATTTGGATCTAAATGAATATCCTGAGTTAGAATGTGTATCTGCACTGCCAAATTCTCCATATTGGTCAATGATTTCCCTAAAGGTTTCTTTGGGACAACAAATGAGTTAAGACAGGGAGATCTATTATCCCTCTTGCTATTTATAGTAGCTACGCATATATTAAATCGTATGTTGAAATTGACACTGGCTAATAATCTAATTGCTGGTATTAGTTTTCCACATGGGGGGGTCTACTGTGGTCAATATACAATATGCTGATGATACCCTTTTATTCTTAGCAGAAAGCAAAGAGAACATAATAAATATCAAAGGAATTCTCTACTGTTTTCAATCTTGTTCTGAATTGAAAATAAACTTCCATAAGTCCTCAATTACTGGAATAGGGGTGAGCGAGACCTCTATTGCCAATTCTTGTAAAATCCTAGGCTATAGGACTGCTGATTTACCACTCATGTACCTTGGTTTATCTTTACATTATAGAAAATCCACTTATAATGATTGGATCCTAGTAATGGAAAAGATCTCACATAAGTTGTCCCTTTGGAAGGCAAAACACTTATCCCTGGGTGATAGATTGACTTTGCTAAACTCTGTTTTATCCGTAATTCCTACTTATTATCTGTTTGTTCTACATTTGCCTAGTAAAGTGGAGAAAGAAATTGATAAGATTAGAAGTAAATTCCTATAGAATTCCTATTCTTCTAATCATAAAGGTATACATTTAATTAAATGGACAACACTATGCAGATCTAAAAAGCAAAAAGGATGGAAGATTATTAATCTTAGAAATTTCAATTTAGCTTTAAAAGCTAAGCTTCTATGACAGTTACTTTCTGAGAATGGCCACATGAAATGGAAGGAACTTGTGAGGACAAGATACCTTCATAAGGTCTAGCCTGGTGCTTTATTGAATTCTTCTGCTAATAATTGTTCTCCTCTCTCGCAAAATTTGAAAAATTGTTTTGACATACTTAACTGTTTTACCACCTTTCAGGTTCAGAATGGTAATAATATCTTATTTTGGGAGAATAAGTGGTGGAATGGGGTCAAACTAAAATTATAATTCCCTGAACTATTCTCTGTAGCTAGGTTTAAAAGAGCTTCTATAAAGCAAACCTTAGATCTCTACAGGGTTGATTTCAATAAATTATTTGTACATTCCAATGTACTATTGGATGACTATACTCTCCTTCAATCTCAGGCTGATTTCCTGGCTTCTTTTATGCAGACAATATCTCTAAGGCCTGGCGAGGACACTATGTTGTGGTTGCCTATCAAAAACTATATTTTCTATGTTAACTCATGCTATAAAACTCTAAATGATGGTGATATTAGATTTTCCTTATATAGTAGCATTTCGAAAAGCTGGGCACCCTTAAAAGCCAAATTGTTCTCTTGGATGGTTCTATACAATAAAAATTTGACTAAGGAAAATCTAGCCAAAAGAGGATGGAATGGTTAAAAGAATTGCATTCTATGTAATTTGCATAGAGAGACTAACATCCATTTATTCATCAACTGCTCCTTTACATGACATACATATGGAGATTTTTTTTTGTTCTCTGAATTATATCCTGGTTACTTTAGAATTGATGATTTATTTAACTCTATACCTCCACTTAGATTTAATTTAAATAAATAGGGTTGGGTTGTCTTATTTTAAATCATCCTCTAGTTGACTTGGAAGGAAAGAAACAATAGAATATTCAGGGATTCCCGCAAATCTCATATTATAATTTTCTTTGATATCATTTCCCTAATGTATCATTGGATAGAAATTTTTGCTACCGGGTTCGAGAAGGATGAACTTCTTCAATCCATTTCTGAACTGAATAATGCATGGACCGTAGAGTAAGTTCCAAATATCTCCACTTCTTCCAGGGGTACTTTTGAGGCTATTCAGCCTCAAGTCTCTGAACCCGATAATTACAATATACCAAGCTCTACAGGAGATGGAAATGAGACATGAGAAGGCCTGCTAATCTTGCAAGATACTATCTCCTTGTTTCTATGCAATACTATTATTTTCTGGTCATGTTTGTTTAAGGCTCTGACAATGCCATGGTTAATCTGGAACTGTTGGTTCCAAATTTTGTAATATTTTGAACATGTTGATCCCTTGGTGGTGGTTTTCATAGCCAAGGGACTAATTTTAAGAATACAACTTACCGTTATCAAAAAAGAAGAAGTTTGATCGTAGAATATTCTACTTGATTTTGGAATATTGTACTTTATTTTAAAGTAAATGAATTCAAAATCTTGATTTCCTGCTAATTAACCAAATAAGTTTTTTTTGAATATATTACAATACAATAATGATAAATATTCTAAACTTTCCTCATATTTTGGATGCTCAAATTTTTTACTAAACACTCCCTTAGGCTAAAAAAAGCTAAATTGAGTGGGTTCACAAGCCATAGTCTTAGGAGCGATACTTCATGATATGTTGAGGTTGGGTTCATATAAAATTCTAACCACTTTGGAAATGATGGTTTAGAGGGGGGAAACTCTCTCTTCTTAGACAGCAATCTTTTTACAAGGAAAACAAACATGAGGAAAGGTTTTTTATCCATTACCATTGTGCATTATGTTTGGAAATAACTCAAAAGCAATTTCTAATTAGGAAATAATAACCAAACAGAAGTGGAAATGGAGGCAACATTAATCAAATTACGATGATTATGGCTCAATTCAATGCCTAAATCTGTTTTAGTAAATCATTATAAATAGTTTTTAAAAGATCCCTCAACCAATCTAATGAATTCCGATCACTAAGGAAAAAACAAAGAAAAGTGAAAAGAAGCACTTGTTTTTTTTTGTTATCGGTTTAGGTGAATTTTTATGCATGTTCCAGGATTCGAACCTGAGACCTGTGACGAGTTTAAAGTTCTCCCAGCCACCTGTGGCGGTTTAGGTGAAAAGAAGCACTTGTCACTTGGAGTTTTATTTTATCTTGTTTTCTCCATCTTCTATGATCAATATGGTTGAGAATTAATTATCAAAAAGAAAATATTGGTAGATAATTCCACACCTCTTCTGTAACAACTTTGGTCGTTATTAAATATTAAATTCTTAAAAAATAGAATAATTAATAATAAAAGTTGAAGAAAAGAATATTTAATAACTAAGAAACATTAATACTTTTACTCAAGATGCTGCAATGTGCGACCACGTAACCCCACAAAAGGTACTAGAAACGAATCTGCAAAGCTGCACCTAAAAAGAAAATACAATAGAAAATGAGTAATCATTAAAAGTTTTGCAAAGGTCTATTGAAAGAGTCAAACGTGTAAGTAATACGTGTCATTGAAACGTGCCTTGAAAACGCGTTAGAACTTGGAATCAATACAAAAAAAGAAGCAAAGCTAGACATGATCAAGTGTCTTTAAATCACAAGCTCCATTGGTTATTGAACGATTAGAACTATTAAAACTGAATGCTTACAACAAAAAACTAGAATCCATCCACACAAAAAAATAAAACTTCCTTATTATTACAGAAGTTTAAAGGACCCATTACTAAATCCATAATTAGGATAATCAAAAATCTATTAAAAACAACTGCTCACACAACAAAAACTTGTCATATTACTTGACATTAAGTAACCAACTTTGGCTCATCCTACAAGGAACTCTATCATCTCGGAATTTGAAGAAACCTCACAACTTTCCATTAATTGGACGTCACCAAACATAAGACATATATTTCGCCTTAGCCAATAGTAGTAGAGTACGCCTTCTTTTTGACATCTTAGAGACCTAGACCACTTAGAAGATTCTACCATCCTAACCTTATTAGTCTAGAAAATATCGTACCAAAACCTTCAACTTACGACTGATCACCTAGAGATACCATCGTACCTCTTAATCCAGTTGACACAATCTTTGGTCTCTTTGTACTAACAAAAATAATTAGAAAAAGACACATTTTAATTAGAAAAAGACACATTTTAATCATTATTTAAATATTATAAGGAATTTTTTTTTTATACATCAGAGAGTTTCCTTACTGGACAAAATTGATAGCCTTATCTTAGTTCAAAATCCAACAAAACTTCAATGTACGACATAATATTTTAAAAATCAGAGCCAACCACATAATCAAACTAACAGTACTAAAACACGTTAGTTATACGCATGGGTAAACCATGCAAATCATTAGCACCTAATACTCAAAGCTTCACTATTTCTAGCTAACCGTCCACACATCGCTATCAAAATCACAATAAAATTAATAAAAACCACCACCTTCATATCGTGTGCATGAATTCACAAACCAAACACAAAACATTATCATTCTACTATATTAAAAGGAAATTAATAGTCCCTGACACACGATGAGTACCTTGTCGATGGTTAGCGGCCCAAACAACCACTACACGTCGGAGAAGTCCTTACTGTCACTCCATTGTCTCCTGCACCTCTGGATCTCCTTTGTGAACTCTGATGTTACCTCAAAATAGGTAAGGGAGCGATGTTAGGCTGTAACACCTTGCTATCAAGGGTGCCACAGATGGTGGTGTTTTCGGTAGTAGCAGTGGTGGTGCCTGGTAGTGGCAGTGGTGGTAGCCCATGACGGTGGATGATGGTGAGTGAGCAGCGGCAGTGGTGGTGATTGGCAGCAGCGACTGCGGAAGTGGTGGTGGCCAACGATGGTAGTGGTAGTTAAAAGTGGTGGCAGTGGTGGCCTGCGATTGTGGACGACAATAAGTGGGGAAGGTAGTGGTGGTGGTCGACGACAGTGATGGTGGTGGTAGTGGCTAGCAATGGCGACGGTTGACGATAGTGGTGGTGTTGCTGATGGTTGGCGATGGCAGTGGTGGCTGACGACGAACAACAACGACGCAATGAGGATTAGACCATGGTTAGCGACAATAATAAGGGCAATATAGTTTTTAATTAACTCATAAATACTTATTGAACATACAAACTAAATAAGTTTTTCTTTACTTCCATAAAAGTTACAAAAAATATAACTTAACAAAAAAAACTAACTTTTTTCAATAAATTATATAAAAAAAACATTTCCAAATTAAACCTTGGTGTCACCAGTGTCAGCCTATTTTGACAAAGTAACAACACCACAAAACAGCTGGTAAAATATTCAAATTTATCTTCTGCCAGTTTTGCAAACATAAACCACTCGTTCAGAATATCTAATCCTTGTCAAAAATAAATGAAGTTTAAAAAACATAATGCAAAACAAAAGGTTCCAGCTTCCGTGCGATCTAACTGCTAGCATACGTGATATATCATCAACCCATAACAACATGCACGACAGCAAGAGGATTCTGTGTTGTTTACAATCCTGTTCTGGATTAAAGATAAATTTCCAAAAATCATCTCTCACTGGTGTAGGGATTGGTGACGAATCCATCATCAAATTCTCTCATATTCTTGGCTGTTCCACCTCCTCCCTTCCTATCAGATATTTAGGTTTACCATTACATTATAAGAAGGCAAATATCTCAAATTGGTCCCCAGTGATCGAAAAATCTCAAAAAAACTCTCTCTTTGGAAAGCCAAGCAATTATCTCTTAGTGGTCGACTTACTTTGGTAAATTCAGTCCTCTAAGCTATATCTACTTACTACCTCCCTGTCCTACACCTGCCATCTAAGGTGGAAAAAGTAATTAACTCATTAAGGAGCAAATTCCTATGGAAATCCTGTTCTTCTTCTTCGTCTACACTACATCTGGTTAAGTGAAAAATGCTTTGCAGATCCAAAGCTCATAATGGATGGGGAATTCTAAACATTAGAAGCTTCAATTTAGCCCTAAAAACAAAGCTGCTATGGCAGCTATTCTCTAACTCACACTCCCTAAAGTGGAAAGAGATTATAAAGGCTAGGTAATTTTCTCGGTCATGGCCTGGGACACTTCTAAATTCCTCAACAGGGAGATCGTCTCGACTTTGGAATGAAATGAAGAATTGCTTCAATTTTCTAAATAGTTTTACCACATTCCAAGTCAAAAATGGGAACAATATTATTTTTTGGGAAAATAAATGGTAGTGTGGGGAAAAATTAAAACATTACCTGCTAGATCTATTTAAGTTGGCTAAATTTAAAAAGGCTTCAATAGCAAAAACAGTGGCAATTTATAGAACTGATTTTAATAAATTATTTATTGAGCCTTCTTCATATGATAATTTAGATAATATTCAATCCCAAGCGGACATACTTACATATATTATTAGAATCATAATGATTTATCCTGAGGAAGACACATTGGAATGGACCCCCTCTACCAATCACTATGCTGTCAAATCAGGATACCATGTTACAAATGATGGTGGAATTAGATTTCTATTTCATAAAGAAATTTGGCTCAGTTGGGTCTCCTTAAAGGTTAAATGATTTTCCTGGTTAGTTTTTTTCATTAAGATTTTAACTAAAGCCAACCTTTGTAAGAGGGGTTGGAATGGTTCAAAAATATCTACTTTTGCAGAGGTTTTGAGGAAACCACTAATCATCTTTTTATTTCTTGTCCCTTTGCTACATCTATATGGTATGCTTTTATGAAGAGACCATTATACTCCGCTATATGTTCTATCCCTGACTTATTTGAATTCATTCCTACCCAGTTATCTGACTTTCCTCTTAAAGGTAGCCACACCTTGATTCAAATAATTTTGTGGTATATATGGAAGGAGCGGAATAACAGAATTTTTAGGAGATCGTGCAAATCTCCTCATATTGTTATTAACGAAATTTTCTCTATTTGTCATTCCTGGATTTACAACTTGGGTATAGGTTTTGAACAAGAAGAGACCCTCCATGCCATAACAGCTATGGATAATGAAAGGGTTGTGGAACACACAACTCATGCTTCACAAAGCAACAGGGCTCAAGATTCCTACAAATCCACTAGGAATGATGAGGAAAATACCCCATCTCTTGATTAATCTTTTGTTGATCGAACTATACTATTCTGGTTTTTTTTGGAATACTTTGATTCGACATGATATTGGCTATCTTCTTTTTGATTTGGAATATTTTGTTTCAACTAGTATGTAGTTGATAATGAACAAATCCGTGATTGTTTCCCAGTTTAATTAATAAATTACCGTTTACAAAAAAAAAACATGCACGACAGCACGTTGGACCTCACCCAATCACTGTCTTATGGATATTGCTCACCAATGATTATGTATCATTGGTGGTGGTTGTTGTAACCACATTTAATTGAAAACGTCTCTTTATTCTTTCTAATCATTTCTAGTATGATCATTTGCTTTGTATAAATAGATGAGGATATCATTGACAAATAACCAATTGATTCCTGTCCTAGCTTGTGTCTTAACATGGTACCAGAGTAATCACTAGTCTATGCTTATCTGTGTTTTCTTTCCTGTTGTCTTCCGCTTGTGTTTTGTGTTTGTTTTTTTCCTCTTTTCATCCAATATCTCTCCAACGTCTTCATCCATTTCCTTTAAGAATTAATTAAAAGCATTCAATCAAAGTAAAACCAATAATTGATGTAATTCATATTTTCTAGAGGATCAATCAAATACCACATAAAATCAAGGATTGATATTTAATTAGAAGATCAGTGGTTGAAATCAATGATGAGGAAATGAGATAGAAGAAAAGGTAAGAAAAACAAAATAATTATCAAAGCCTAGCTGTCCATCACACACTTTCCTTGGCCTCACAAAACACAAGAAGGAAAGTTAAAAGAAGTAAAAGATCATGTTCATACTATCAAAGTTGTTGCCATCCAAGTTAACTCAGATATCAATCAATATTAGTTAGCTAAATTTAACAACTATAGCCTTTCTTGTTAGCCTTTAAATTAAACAAGATATCAATCAACATTGGCCAATCAAATTCAACAACTATAACCTCTCTTGCTGTCCTAAACGATGTAAGGAGAGAAATTAGCGGCAAACAAGGTAACTACAATAATCATTCTCTAGCTAACATTGATGGCCAAAGAAAGAAAAGAAACCAACACAAGGCTAGCCACCTACAATAATCAATTTACGTTCTTCTTCGATTGAATATTTACATCGAGGTTTTGAGAAACGAGACCAAGTCTCTGTGGTTTGACTTCCACTTGCTTTTGCTACATGTTGGTAATGTACACTTGTGGATTTAAAGTTCCTTCAATTTTACATCAAACAAGTTTTTGGAAAGTGTGCCCAAGTTAAGAGAGAAGAGAACTTAGAAATTGCTCAAACTGATTGTACATAGCTTCTACACTCCAATGAATGCAAAAACTCAATAATTTATTTTAAATTTTAGTTTTTTTGAAATCTAATACGACTTTGAAGAGTAAAAAAACATCGTATAGAAACACAAGCGCAAGTCTCCGACAACAGTACCAAAAACTTGTTCAATATAAAATCGAAGAAACATTTAGTCTACAAGTGCATGGTGCCTATATGTAGCAATGGCAAGTGGGAGTCGCACCTCAGAGACTTGGTTTCATATCTCATAACTTGGACATAAATACTTAATTGAAGAAGAACGTAAATCGATGGAGAAAGTTGTTGTTTACAATCCTACGACACAAAATTGAATAAAACAAGCGGCCTTATTAATGTCTATGTGCCAAGAACAATGAAAATAGAGGGTAAAGAAGTAAAGGAGGAGTAGGAGTTGATTACACTAATAAAAATAAGATAAAACTAGAAAAACAAGACTACATGAAATTATTCTAAGTTATGAAAGCAACAACATGATTAAATCAAAGTTAATAATAAAAGACAACAACCACGTTAAAGAAAGAGGTAGAAGAGTTTGACAAGAATAATAAATCTTTAGAGAGAAAACTTTATTACCATTGTTTGAATTTTGAAAATACAAAACTTGTATGAAAGTAAAAACAAGAAGAACTTATATCTTAAATTGCATAAGAGAATTTTCCCTCCATGTTGAGAGAAGGGTTCTTTAAATAGAAAAAAGGGTAGCAAGGGGACTATAGTTGGTAGGGGCGGCAATGCCAGACCCGTGGGTCTGGTCTAGTCCCAGACCCGTGGGTCTGGACCCGCTGGGTCTGGACCCGCTGGGTCTGGGTCTGGGTCTTGATTTTCAGACCCGTGGACCCGGACCCGTTAGACCCGCTCACTTATTGAGTCGGGTCTGGATTCTGGGTCTAAAAAAACCCAGACCCGTGGACCCGCTAATATATATATATATATGTGTATATATATATATAGGCAAATTATTTGGTAGGGCCTGGCCTTAAATAGCTTAATTGGGGCCCTTAATATAAGCGGTTTGATCTTCATCAAATGGTTATTGTTGTTTGTAATTTTTATAATTATTTTATTGTTTCTTCAAATTATAAATTTGAATTATACCATGATTTTAGCAAAAGACGTGTAATAGAGGATTTGCTTCCGTAATTTATA